>SNQJ01S0014037.1:90984-103171 GCA_010110895.2 Picea sitchensis
TGGGTGTGCGAGAGAGATTGTCTTCAAGAGAGACAAGATCGAGACCCAACTTGCTATACTCGGACCTCGTCGGGGACATGCACTGAAAAAAATGATCAAGAGCAGCTTGCTTTGATACCACTGATCCAGATTATTTTCGGCACGAAATGAGAGTGGAGATATAATAAAGAAATGCACAGAGATATTGCAGATATTCAATAATATAACAGAAATGTATCAGAGATGCAACCATAAACACAGATATACAGTCATACATGATTTATATTAATCAAATAAATGTATAGAGACTGTAAAAATACAAAGTGAAATACTCGCTAGAATGGTGGCAGCTTATCTCTGAGAAGAGATGTGACGACTACTCGCATTCGCAAAAAGATGGTTACAATGAGGCTTTGAAGGCATTTTTTACAATAAATGGGAATGCCAAAAGTTCTAGACATTCAAAAACCTAACCCTAGGAGATGAAGCATCAAAAGTCATGTGGGCCCCGTTTGGGTAAGTTAGTACATCAACTCCCCGGGGTCGTAACTTTTGCATACGATCTTCGTTTAGGGCGCACGATAGCTCATTGGAAAGATCTATCCGAGGCCTACAACGCTCCAGACAAAATAGCATCGTAGATGTAAATTTTTTATAGCAACATACCCAAGAAAACATCGTTTAGGGCCTCAAAATGGCCCCGGTAGTTCAGGACCCGAAAAAACTGCTAAAAATAGTAAATTGCCAAAATTGCCAAAAATCTATTTTGAGCCATTTGGAAAAGGTGGGTGGCGACTGATATCCACCTGGATCACAAGGGTATACTCTCATGTTTGACTCACAAATATGAAAAATCAAAGAATAAGGTTTAGGAATATTGTTTGCAACTGCAAGAAGAATACCAAGTAACATATACGTCCTAAGACCATGAAAAAAATCCAAGGAAGAAAGAGAAAATAAAAATGAAGTTTTATTAAGTGCTATATGTTTAGGGGGAGAAACCCCAAATAAGAGAGTTACCTTTTTCCATTAAATTCAGGGGGAGAAACCCCACCCTTTTCCATTGATGTCAAAGGGGGGGAGAAATTGAGATCATGATGACAAGGGGAGCATGAGTGTTGCCATCAATGACAAAGTGGGATATTGTTGGAATATTGGTTGTTGTCATTTATATCAACCCTATTCATAGGTGTTGGGATGTAAGATTGATGAAGGTATTTGAACATGAAGGAAAATCCAAATGAAGATACAAAACCCATGGATGGATAATATACATCATGTTGTTTCTAGTGGTATGTGGCACATCATGTGGATCCTCATGGTTGAAGAGAAATGAATTTTTGAATATGAAAAAGTGAATTGAAGAAGGAAGTACATGTCGACCCTAAAGATAATTAAAGAAAATAATTACAAAATAAGAAAGTGCTAGGTCGGCCCTAATGTTAAAATAAAGTGACATAAATGGTATAAATACATATCATTATACATTCATTTTATGTACAAGTCAAATTTCAGAGAAAATCATAAGTAAAGAAGGTCGGATTTCAAGGGAGGATGAAGTCTTTTGGTGATGTGTTCTAAGTATCAACACATAGTCCACAAAGAGTGTGTTGACAGAGGTGAGTTAACCTCAGGAAATATCAGGAGAGATACCATTGAATCTTCATCAACAAAATTTCAAGGAGTGCACAGGAAGAAATCTTTGTTGAGTTCAGAGAGAAACATAGTTACTGATAACTCTTTAGAGCTCTTCCAAGTGGGCATCGAGCGGGTGAAAGTGTGCACTAAGGGAACTCTTTTTTGAGTTTGTAAGGAGACAAAGTTACTGAACACTCTATAAGGATAATCTCTACAAGGTGTGCATCGAGAAAGGGGAACGCCAAGAGGGCGAGAAGAATTTCTTTTCAAGAAATCCTTCAGATCTGAGTTTGAAGAAATCCCAAAAAATAAAGGAGTGCGTGGGAGATCGAAATCTTCGAGGAAATCAAGATCAGAAGGAATAACAGAAGGACTGCATAGGTGACAGACGCATTTTAAGTCCAAAATATCAAAAGAGATAACGCTTTTAGAAGCACAAACGAGACCCAAGATAGTCGGGCTCGCAAGAGAAAGTTCAAAGGTCGAAGCCTTTGAACATTTGCAAAATATTCCAAATCTGAAGAAATAAAAATCTCAGGAGGAGGAGAAACAACAACTGTCATATTGGTTCTGGAGAGAATCCTGAACCATTAGATCAGTGTCCATTGACATAAGGAAGCACAAAGGAATAACATATCCTATCTGTTGGATTTGAGTGCAGAGGATCATCTGTCGTCTGATAACAAGAAGGTGCATAAGCTTTAGAGTTGGGTATATGCAGGAGAGAAGACTCGCAAATGTCCCGAAGTCATTTAGGATTGTCCATCATTTGGGAGGACGAGTGGTGGAAATCCATCAAGTTCGGGGGAAGATGCTATGAGAGGAACATGCATACAGGAGGTTGAAACAGTCGGAGCCCGAAGAGCCAAAGGTCCAAAAGCTATCGATTTGCAAAGGGACACTTGTCAATAGATCACGAGTATCGGGTAAGTTGTAGTGAGGGTTCAGTTGAGAACTGAGATCACCAAATCCCGAAGAGCCAAAGACAAGCTATTCCATTAGATCCATAAAGGGCACATGGTGAAAGATCGTGAACTCTCGGTAAAACCACTATGAGAGAATGTGAAGGAAAAGGGTTTGAAAATGCTAGAGCCCGAACAACCGAAGCAGATGATAGCCATTGATCTAGGTTGGACAAGTGTCACCTGATCATGAGCTTTAGAAGATCATACTCTAGGGTTTTTGCAAAATAGTGTTTCGAAATATCTCGAAGCACCGAAGGTCGAAGTGGTTAAGGATCATTGATCCCACAGGGAGCATGTGGATCATTGATATGAAAAGGGGTGCATGGAGGATGAATATTCACACAGTTGGACAACCGTTGGATCAAGGAGGATAGGTGTCATAGGATTTGACACTCTGGAAGGATTCACTCTGGAGGTTTGTGGTTGTTGAGATTTGAAATTACCGAAGGCCGAAGTCCCAAAAACAATGAGAGTCGTCGATGCGAAGGTGGACACACGATGTCAAATATGAGACTCTAGAGAAAATCAGAGGAGGAATGGTCCGAAAAATCGAAGGAGTATTTTAATCGTTGATCGAGAAGGAGGTTGTAGGACCGTAGATATGAGTTGAAAGGTCAAACATCTGAGGTAGGAACGGGGCCATTGATTTAGTAGGACAGGTGTCAATAGATCGTTAACATCGGAAGACTAAAGTATGAAGGAAATCAAGGTTTGAGATTTCAAACACCCGAGGTCCGAAATCGCAAAGAGATCTAGATCGTATATTTTGGAGAGGGAAGATTTGAACCATCAATCCAGAGGTACCGTCAAGATCGAGAGATCGACGGTCCCACAACATTTTCAGGGTTGAAGGTGTGTGAGATTTGACGAGGTCATGTGAGGATGTCGTATAAGGTCACATGTGAAGAAGGAGCTTAGCAAAGGGATATTTTGGAGGTTGAGAATCAAGATTCCCAAAGGTCAAACTCACAGAGGAGATCCTAGACATAGATTCAAGGAGCCAGATGGAAGCAGATCTTTCAATCCAAAATATTGCCATATAGCGGAGAGAGAAGTTTGAAAGTCGAAACTCCCGAAGCCCGAAAGATGAAATCAACGAAAGTCATTGAGCTAGAGGGGAGTTACACACAACAGATCACGATGATTTGAGTTCATGCATAGATGGTAGGCAAGGATATTCAATAGCAGCCATTGATCGTGAGGAAGAGTCGAGAGACAGTAGATCGACAGACAGGAAGGATTGCGGGGCCAAAACTTGCGCAGAGGATAATTATTCTGGAGCGGGTCGCAATTGGAACCACGATATTCACAAATGGATTTGTGGCAGCACAAGGAGGATTGCGGGGAGAAAAGAGGGTTGGTTTGAATCCACTCTTTCCCATGCCCATAATCACACATTAGCACAAGGAGATGAACCAAGGTTGTATGAAGAAGGGGCTAATGCCAAAGGGGTTTTCACCTAAAACTAGTGTTTTGGGAGTGTGTGGAAATTAGCCCGTGGGTTTGTCGGGACCTGCACATAGGGAACAAAGAAGGGCCTGCATATATTTTATTTGGGTTCAACCAGGAGCCCGAAGAGTCGATCTGACTTAGAATAAGGAAATATAGAGAGAGTGGGAGATCATGCAGACCCAGGAGGGAAGGGGGAATGCATCAGGTGGTATCAGAGCCATAAGTTTTCTTATAGACAACAGGCAAAGGGAGAGATAGTGACAAGAGATACTCTGATACTAGGTGGTATCAGAGCATATATTTTTTTCTATATATTTCAGGCAAAAGGAGACAACTAATTTTCGTTTGTAGATTTCAGGTGAAAGAGAAAGAGGAGAAAGCCATAATTTTGCTTGTAGACAATAGACAAAGGAGAGACGGTGAAAGGAGATGACCTGATGAAATCAGGTGGTATCACAAACAAAAATTTTCCTGTAGAAAATGGGTGAAAGGAAGGAAGAATGTTGATGCTCTGTAAGAAGGTTGTTGCACATGCACATAAACAACATAAATTTAAACAGCTAGGTGAGCCATGAGAGAAGATGGAGATGCTCGCAGATGTAGAGTAATCCATATATTTTCTAGGAGGGCAGGTAGAAGGTGGAAATGGATACTAAAGGCGATGAGCATGGTCAAAGTGAATACTACAAGAAGAAATTAAATCCATAGATGGATTTGGATCTCAATGAGATAAGAGAAAGGATGGAGCAAATGACATTAAAAATGCAACAAAATGCTAAAGCGCATTGGGTGTATGAGTGGCCCATGAAGAAGAGATTGAAGTGGCCAGTCAAGAGATTGTTGGCTAGATGACAACAATAGTTTTTAAAGAGGTGGTTGAGGCATGCTGAAAACCTCAGTGACATAGAAGAGGAGATGATTCACATCTGTGAACGAAAAATTGGGAGGAACCCCAGTGATGAGGAGGAGGTGAGATCAAATGGAGATCTCGTAAACCGCCAGGTGGGTAGGAATGGAATTTTGATTTTCCATATGGGAAATGGAAAGATATTAGTGGAAGGTCTCATATACTGCAAGGAGGGCAGGGGGAAAGAAACAAGACTGTCTGAAAGTCTCAGGAGCTCAGAAGTGAGTTCATGTCAGTGAGGAGTGATGATAGATGATGATTCATGTGGATTTGCAGACCATGTGAATGAAGATGATGAGAATTTAAATACTCTCACCATCCAAGGGGAGTATCAATGGAGAATTTTGATTATTGGGGGAATTCAGATATTCCTACTAGATAACCCAATTGAGGCTAGAGCATGTGTTGCATATGCAAAAACAAAAGAAGGACAACCAATGGTGACTGTCATGATGAAGGAGCAGATATCAAAAGATACCAAAGGAGAAGAGGAAGAAATGTAGTAGACATTGATGTCTACCCCAAAAAAACAAGAGGAGAGTTCATAAGAATGGCTCAAATTTTTCATCTAAGAAGCTGAAATAGAGATGACAGCAACACTGGAGCCTGGAGAAGAAAGAGAAGCAGGCATCATAGACCTTGTTGATCTATATGCATAATTGGAAGCCCTAGAGAGAAGGGTAATGGTGAAAATATTGCACATCCAACATGTCAAGTTGGAGGCATATGGAGGATCATACCAGCTAGAGGAGCAACTGGAAGAAGTTGGACTTGAACCAACACAAGAGGAGTTGACAGAAGTATCCAACATGTCAGTGGAGGACACTGAGCAGTAGGTCAATCAAGAGGATACTGCAGAATTGAAGTTTGCAGTAGGGTGGCAAGATAAGGCAACAAAAGAGGAAGAAAATGATATGGTGGATCAAGATGATCTACCCACTAATACGGAAGATTTGCAGCTGAGAAGAATGCATAAGAAGAGCCAACCATTGGAAAATCTAGACAGAGTGATAGAGGAGATCAGGAAGCTGATGTTGAGGTCAGCAAAAGAAGTCAACAAAGGGGATATGAGTAGAGGAGAGCCTGCAACAACAGTAGGGAAGAAGAAGGAGAAGAAGAAGCAACAGTAACACCAATGACAAAAACAAAATAGAGGAGAAGGAGGATAACTCCAAGGAAGAGTTTTGGATCCAGGAGGATTTCAACACTGGAGGAGAGGAGATCATGAGCAGGAGCTCATGTTTTTCCTAATAGCGGATTATGATGCAAGAGCATCGCTCCACCTCAACAAATGCGCCAGCACGCCAGCACACAAACGTGCAATGGAGAAAGGGAGAGGCACCAACCCTCCCATTTTTTAATTTTAAATCTGATCCAATACGAATTTTCATGTTGTAAGACTGATAAATGTCAGGCCATGCCTTTGTACAGGTAGTGGATAGGGTTTCCTTAAATGGTTTCTTGTAGCAGGTCTAGATTGTAGTTAGGTCTGGATGTTCATTTATGGAATGAGCCATAGGAGTATGGTGATGTAACCAAGATAGTGATAGCACTAAGGCAGTGAAGAGGATAAGCTTATAGAGCCCTCTTTTGTAATTAGGAGACTTGAGAGAGAGATCTCAGGTAGAGAGAGTCTTAGGAGACTTAGGAGGTAGAATAGTTATGAGAGAGAGCTTGAGAGAACTAGGACTCTATTGCAGTCCATTTTTTGCAAACATCTGTATAGACACACAAAGATAATATAATTTTTTTTTTCCTGCATATGGTGTGTTTATGTATTTGTATTCATTGTTATGCTTTTATATGTCATTCGTGTTTGAATGTATGAACTGGGGAAGTATTGTATGAGTTTCAATTGTTTATCGTCTTAGAGTTTCTGAGTGCATGGAGTGCACACAATCCGCAAAGAGTGCGTTGAGAGAGGTGAGTTAACCTCAGGAAATTTCAAGAGAGATACTGTTGAATCTTCATCAGCAGAAGTGCAAGGAGTGCACAATAAGAACTCTTTGTCGAGTTTAGAGAGAAACAAAATTACTGAGAACTCTATAGAGCTCTTCCAGGTGGACATCGAGTAGGTGAAAGTGTTCACTAAGGGAACTCTATGTTGAGTTCAGAAGGAGACAAAGTTACTAAACACTTTGTAAGGAGAAGCTCTGCAAGGTGTGCATTGAGCAAGGGGAACGTCGGGAGGGAGAGAAGAATTTCTTTTCAATAAATCCTTTGGAGCGTGTAGGTGACAAATGCATTCTAATTGCAAAAGATCAGAAGAGATAACACTTTCATAAGCATAAGTGAGACCCAAGGTAGTTGGGTTCGCAAGAGAAAGTTCAAAGGTCGAAGCCTTTGAACATTTGCAAAATATTCCAAGTCGGAAGAAATCAAAATTTCAGGAGGAGGAGCAAAATAAACCGTTGGATTAGTTGTGGAGAGAAGCCTGGACTGATAGATCAATGTCCAGTGACATAAGGAAGCGTGAAGAGATCCGTTTCGTACATTTTGGAGAGGGAAGATCTGAATTGTCAATCCAGAGGTATCGTCAAGATCGAGAGATCGATGATCCCACAACATTTCAGGGGTTGAAGGTGCGTGATCTTTAACATAAGTCACAAGGTCATGTGAGGATGCCATCCAATGTCACATGCAAAGAAGGAGCTTATCAAACGGAGCTTGTGGAGGTTGAGAATCAAGATTCCCAAAGGTTGGACTCACGGAGGAGATCCTAACCATAGATTCAAGGAGCTAGATGGTAGTAGATCTTCCACTCTAGAAGATTTCCATATAGAGGAGAGGGATGTTTGAAATTCGAAACTCCTAAAGCCCGAAAGGAGAAATCAACAACAATAGTTATCTAGAGGGGAGTTACGTGGCGAAAAATCATGGTGATATGAGGTCGTGCGTAGATGGAAGGAAAGGATTTTCGATAGCATCCTTTGATCACAAGGAAGCACCGAGAGATAGGAGATAGACGGATGGGAAGGATTACGGGGCCAGAACTTGCGTGGAGGATAATTATTCTAGGGCAGGTCGCAATTGGAACCATGGTATTCACAAATGGATATGTGGCAGCACGAGGAGAATTGCAGGGTGAAAAGTGGGTTGGTTTGAAACCACTCTTGCCCGTGCCTGCAATTGTGCATTAGGATAAGGACATGAACCAGGGTCATATGAAGGAGGGGCTAACGCCTGAAACTAGTGTTTTGGGAGCGTGTGGAAATTAGCCCGCGGGTCTCTTGGAACCTGCACACAGGGAACAAAGAGGGCCCTGCGTATATTTTATTTGGGTTCAACCAGTAGCCCGGAGAGTCAATCTAACTCAGAAGAAGGAAATATCTAGAGACCGAGAGGTCACACAACCCCAAGAGGGGATGGGGTCTGCATCAAATGGTGGACTTGTTGTCACAATAGATTGTAGTATGCTCCTCTTGATTATGCATTAGATCCTTCAATATTCTTTGCATCCAAACTGCTTGACATGTTGTCGATGTACCTACTACATACTCTGCTTCTATTGATGACATCGTCATTATTGGTTACTTCTTTGATTCCCATGCCACAACTCATGCTCCAAGATGAAAAACATATCTAGATGTGCTCTTGGAGGAGGTCTACATCAAATGGTGGACTTGTTGTCACAATAGATTGTAGTATGATCCTCTTGATTATGCATTAGATCCTTCAATGTTAAGCCCTCATATTGGCTCATTACCCCTTAATTGGGGCACACTACATTAGTAATGTTATTTTATTTATGTCGGATTTATTCCATTAGTTGTAATTATACCTCCTAGTCCCCTATATATACCAAGGAGACATTTTCATTTGGAATCATCTTGTACTTGAGCATTTATGTGGGGTAAAAGTAGGTTGCCCCCTCGAAGAGGATTATTATTTGAAATTCTCTCTTTTTCAAGGTGTTGAGTACTTATTCTGAGGTTTTTCTATGCTATATTGATATTTCGTTCTTAACATATGGTATCAAAGCTCAAGGTCTTGGGGTTTCTCTATTGCATATGAGACACCTTGGAATTTTCTCTATAACTTGTTTTGTACAACATTTCAGAAGGAACTACTTGGAGGATATTTAGTAGAAATATCAAGGTACGTTGGGTTAAAATTTCATCTTTTGATGCCTTAGAATTTCGGAGATACATCCTGTGAAAGATAGGGTTCGGGAATCATCTTGAACTGATTCATTGCATAATTTTATATATATATATATATATATATGTTTTAGACCCTGAAATGTAGAGGTTATTCACAAAAATTAGTAAGGTATCTGTGGTAAAAATTTCATCTTTTGGATCATCTTACATTTGTATATACACCCTATGGAAGATAGGGTATCTGACTAGTCCTATTGACTAGTCTCAAGAAGGTGTTCCAAGTAAAACAATCATAAATTCTTCCTAGAGTATCCAAATTGAGTGAGACTAGTTTCATTGGATAGTGAACAGTCTGTAGTATTTTTGGTATGAGTTTCAGAATTTTATATCAGTTATTTTATGAAGGGCATGTTATACAAGTGAGATCTCCTGGAAAGGCCAAAAATCAACAAGTTGTGGGGAAGTTATCATAAATTCTACTTGGCACATCCAATTTTGATCAGACCTATGGAATTGCAGAGAAGGAATATCAGAGAACTACAAAAAATAATTTTTCATACCCAGAATGGTCGAGACTTGAGAGATACAATAGAAGAAAGATTGTCCAGCAGAACCACCTCAAAATCAAGGTTCAAAAGTGATACTTAGCCAACATGGCACCCAAAAAGGGAACTTCTACACCAAATAAGCCTTCAAACAATCCTACTTGGACTCTTGATGAAGGTGAAGAAATGTGTAGGGACATAAATGATTTACAAAAGAAGACAGTAACAAAAGATGAACTACAAGAGATGATGAATTCAACATAAGCTAATTTTGAGGCAATAAATACTAATATGGATGCTTTAAATGGGGAGATCATGGAAGTATTGAAAAATTTCGTAACAGAGAGGACACCTGAAAGTGAAAATGCATCCTATGAAATTCATGATGAGGACACAAGGAAGGTGAATCAAGAATGAAGAAACTCTAACCTTGGGTTGAATACCAACCACATTCCTAAGATCGATATGAGGAAGTTTTATGGCAAGGACCCTATCACATGGATACTTTAGATGGAGCAATTATTTGATCTACATAATGTGCCACATAAACAAAAGGTACGAATTGCTTCTTTATATTTAGAACCCAATCAATTTGTATGGTATAGATGGCTTTGAACTCAAAAATTACTTTTCACTTGGACAATTTTCACAGAAGAAATGATAGCACACTATGAGGATACAAGGAGCAATACCTTCTTTAGCCAATTGATAAATCTCAAGCAAAAGGGTTCAATTACAGAGCACATTGAGAACTTCCAAAGATTGAATATAAAGGTAACAAATATTCTAGATGAGCACTTGATTGATGCATTCATAGGAACTTTAAGAGATAACATTCAACATGAGGTTCTCCTTTGGGAACCCAAATCATTCGAGAATGCATTTAGGGTGGCAAGAAATGTTGAAAGTAAAAATATGGCTATGGCTACTAGAAGGACCAATCCTAACATCTATAGAGAGAAAAATGCCAATTCTTCTAAAACACCTCAACAATTGGAGGAAAGAAAAGAAAAAGGTTTATGCTTTAATTGCGACAACAAGTATAGTAAGGGACATAAGTGCGGTGAGAATAAATTATTCTACATAGATTGTGAAGAGGAAGAAGAACCATCTCAAGATGAAAACATAGAAGCAATTTCATCTGAAGAGTTGACTCCCATGACATCGTGTAATGCATTGGCTGGAATTAGCACTCCTCAAACCCTCAAGATCGAAGGATACATAAAAAATAAAAAGGTAATAGTCCTAATTGATTATGGGAGTACTCATAATTTCATTCACTATAAATTAGACAAATCTCTCAATTGCTTTGTATATCTAGCACCAGAGTTTCAAGTAATGATTGCAAATGGAGTAACTATAAATTGCTCAGGAAAATGCAATAAGATCAATCTTACTATGGTGGAATATGTAATGAATAGTCCAATGATTTCTATACCCATGGGTGGTGTTGATGTTGTACTAGGAATCCAATGGTTACAATCATTGGGAACAATGGCTTTTAATTTTCAAGAAATTTTCATGAAAATTTCATTGGAAGGAAAAAAAATTGAGTTAAGAGGTATCACAAGGAAACCCGGTAAGGTGATAAGCTCTAACGGCATGACAAAATTATTGAAAAAGGAGCATCAAGGTGTTATTGCACAACTATGCTCACTAGATGTTTAAACATCTAAGCCATCTATTACTCAATATCTTCAAGGGATCATTGATAAGAATTTCAAAGTATTTGAAGATATTCCCAAAGGTATTCCACCCACTTGAAATCATGATCATGAAATTCACCTAATTCCTGGGAGTGTTCCTCCTAACATCAGGCCATACTGATACCCTTATGCCCAGAAGAGTGAAATTGAGTGCATGGTTGAAGAAATGTTAGAGGACGACATTATTAGAACTATCCAAAGTTCTTACTCTTCACCAGTGGTAATGGTATTCAAGAAAGATAGATCATGCCGTATGTGTCCATATCATAGAGAGCTCAACAAGATCACTATTAAAGATAAGTTTCAAATTCTCGTCATTGATGAATTGTTAGATGAACTACATGGAGCAATCTATTTCACAAAATTGGATCTTCATTCAGGGTATCATCAGATTAGAATGAAGGAAGAAGATATTCCAAAAACAACATTCTGAACTCATGAAGGCCATTTTGAATTTTTGGTCATGCCTTTTGGCCTTACAAATGCACCTTCAACATTCCAAGGGTTGATGAATTCCATTTTCAATCCCTTCATTCAAAATTTTGTGTTAGTATTTTTTGATGATATACTAATCTATATCAAGTCTTGGTAGGATCATGTGCGACATGTGGACAAGGTGCTACAACTACTAAAGGAGCAACAACTATATGCCAAACCATTCAAATGTTTATTTGGAGTGAAGGAGGTAGAGTATTTGGGTCATATTGTATCTCATGAAGGTGTCTGTTAAGCCTTAATATTGGCTCATTACCCCTTAATTGGGGAATATTATATTAGTAATTTTATTTTATTTATGTTGGCTTTAGGCCATTAGTTGTAACTATACCTCCTAGTCTCCTATATATACCAAGGAGACATTTTCATTTTGAATCATCTTGTACTTGAACATTTA
>SNQJ01S0014038.1:13001-31702 GCA_010110895.2 Picea sitchensis
TGCTGTCAAAATCGAGCAGAATCTTAAACAAAAGACATGAAAATTTTGGTCTGAGAACCCCTCACAACAAAAGCAGGGAAAGGCTAGCCCCAACATGCAGAAAAAAGGGCATAGAAAATATGGAAAGCCTTAGGACAGCCAGTCTAAGCCATAAATAGATAAGGAAAATGGAAAGGCGAATAAAGACATGGGGAAGTGGTGTGACTTCCATAAGAGCCCCTAGCATAACACTGGTAATTTTTGCTCAAAGCAGTCATTAGTGGCTGAGGTGAAAGCCTCTAAATTAGATGTGGGTTCATACTCTTAGTAAAAACTAGAAAATGGGAGACAAATTATTGATATGGAACCTGGTGCCACCATTGCTATCACCAAGATCCAACCCAGTGAACTTGATGAGATAGAGGAAGGCGAGTGCCTCTTTCATTCATAGATGTGGGTGAAGGGTACTCCACTACACTTCATCGTGGATAGAGGTATTAAGAAGAGCCTCATGTTAGCAAAGTTTTTCAAGTGGTTGGCCCTACCAACAACACCGCACCCGTAGCCATACACCATCAGATGGCTCCACTAAGGAAGCGATCTTCGTGTCAGCCAATAGTGTTGCATGTCCTACGACATCAAGCCCTTTAAAGACGAGGTATTGTGTGATGTCGCCCCCCTTGAAGTTTGTGATGTTCTTTTGGGCCAACCTTATTTATGGAAATGTCGTGTTGTATATGAACCTAGGCCTCGCAGTGTTATTATTTCTTTGGACAAGAAATTGTACATGATACCCAAGGTAGTCCCACCTACTGTCATTTCCTTGATCTTTGTCAGGCAATGCAGGAAGGTCATCTCTCAAAACATGAAGTTTGTCTTCTTCGTGATTCACTCTCAAAGTGAGTGAAAGGTTGTAGTCACATCCATGGCCTCTGCGACCGATCTCTCCACGCAGTAGAAGTAAGTGGATAAGGTAGTAGAATAATACAAAGACATCTTTTCTTCACCCATTGGGGTACCTCTGCACTACCAGGTTAAGCATTCAATCGATCCGACCCTTGGCTCACTACTACCTAATGGGCCAGTCTATTGTCGCTCTCTATTAGAAAATGAGGAGATCAAGCGCCATATCCAAGAACTGCTCAAAAAGGGTTACATCTGACCCATATCATCACCACATGGAAGCTCAATCGTGCTTGTGTAGAAGAAAGACAAGACCTGACGACTTTGCATTGATTACCAGGCCCTAAATAAAATCACAGTCAGGAACTGATACTCGATTCCCCGAATCGACAATCTCCTTGACCATCTCAAGGGGGCCAAATACTTCAGTAAGATTGATATGAATTGTGGCTACCATTAGGTCCCTTTAGAGAAGAAAGATGTATGGAAAATTTCCTTCAAGTCCAAATAAGGTCTTTTTGAATGATTGGTCATGCCCTTTGGTTTGAGGAATTCCCCAACAACTTTCATGAGGATGATGGATGATATGTTGTGGTTTTTCACTAATTCTTTTGTGGTGGTGTATCTGGATGACATCCTCATCTATAGAAAGACTTGGGTGGAACACTTGCATCATATTCAACAATTTTTGCACACTTTGCGGTAGCACAAGCTATATGCAAATTTGGAAAAATGCTCCTTGGACATGGACAGGGTCCAATACCTAGGCTACATGGTTTATAAGCATGGGGTGCATGTGGATCAAACCAAGATCTAGTTCATTCATGACTGACCAGCCCCAACCACACTCATTGAGCTTCAAATATTTTTAGGCCTTGGTAATTTCTATCGCAGGTTCGTGTTGGGATTCTCCCATATTGCATGGGCCTTCAACTAGGTAACCAGAGGTGGTGGTAAGGAAAATTTTGTGTGGGGCCTGTCACCACAAAAAGAGTTTGATGATTTGAAGCAATGCTTGTGCTCAACCCCAATGCTCTCATTACCTAACCTTCAAAAACCCTTTGAGATTAAGACAGGCGCTTCAAACTATGTTGTGGGCGCAATTCTCACTCAACACAGACACCTCGTGGCCTATCATAATGAGATACTATCAGATGCCATATGTAAGTAACCTACTTATGACAAAGAAATGTACTCCATTTTGGAAGTCTGCCACCAATGGAGGCATTATAGTCTCGGGAAGGAGATGTTCATTCACAATGATCATAAGCCAGTGCAGGACATGTAGACACAAGGAAAATTGCAGAATGATTGCCATAAGAAGTTGTCCACATACTTGCAACAGTTCCATCTCAACATCGATTATAAGACATGAAGCACCAAATGCATCGTTGATTGCCTCAACCGTCCTCTAGTTGCAACACTCACCATGGTGCTAAACTCATGCAGCCACGAGACCTCTAGATGACCCCAACTCTATGAGAGAGATCATAAGTTCGCCGCCACCTACCAAATGTTGCGTGAAAACACAATTATCATTGATTTCCATCTTGAGGACGGGTTGTTCTGCCATCTGGGCCATCTCTACGTTCCATCAAGCGAGTGAGCGAATATGATTTAGGAATCCCACTGTGGTCGGGTGGTAGGACACTTCGGTGTAGAAAATACAGTGGCAGTGTTGCAACAACACTTTAATTGGCCAAAACTTCGACATGATGTCAGCAAGTATATCAATTCTTGCACTGCCTACACCATTGCCAAACTGGACATTAAGAAACAAGGCATGTACACCCCTTTGCCTACTCCTGAAAGGAATTGGGAATCCATATCGATGGACTACATGTCGTGCCTTCTGTCCACCAAGCGGGGAAATGACTGTGTTTTTGTGGTGGTTGATCATTTTTCTAAAATGGTGATTTTGGTCGCCTGCAAGAAGAGCATCACAATAGAGGTCACTGCCAAGATCTTCTTCGAACGAGCGTGGTTACATTTTGGGATACCACAAACCATCGTCTTAGATCGGGATAATCGATTCCTCATCAAATTTTGGTCGAGCCTATGGTCACTTCTAGACACCAAACTCACAAAATCCACTACCTTCCACCCCAGACGGATGGCCAAACTGAGGTTTTCAATCGAATGATCGTGCATATCCTGTGCATGTACAATTCCAAGCATCCCCACACATGGGATGAGATTCTGTCCTATGTTCAACACAATTGCAACAGAGCCATACATAGCTCAACCGACCATAGCCCCTTTCAGGTGGGGTTGGGATTTCAACCATTGGGTCCCATGGATGTTGCACTACCCCTTGTGGCCACCCAGGCAAACTCGTCCCATGCTCAAACTGAAGCTGACAAAGCTAACTGCTTCATTGAGAAGATCCAACACATCCACCAATAGGTTCAAGATATTTTACATCAGTTCAATGCCAAGTACAAGCAGCGCCATGATCAACATCGGGTGCCACACAAGTTTCAGGTGGGAGATAAAGTTTGGTTGCACTTGCAGAAAGAATGCCTTATAGGACCCCATCGAAAGCTTCGTATAATACGTTATGGACCTTATACCATCACCAAGGTTGTGGGTGATAATTATTTTGAGTTCAACATTCCCCCCTTCCTTGGCTTGCACCGAGTGTTTATTGTGGACCTCCTCCAACCATACTTTCCACCATTATTGGGCACCTCAAAGGTCGCAGAATAGATGACACCAACTAAGATCAACCCTCACTACATGGAACATGCATCTATTGATCATATCGTGGACATACAGGCCAAGGGCACTCGCCAAAAAAATATCCAGCTTTATCAGGTTGTCAAAGAAGGGTAGCTCCTGCACCAAGGAAAGTGGCTCACCCATGGTCAAATTCAGTAGAAATTTCCTCATATGACAGGGGAACTCAACGCAATGGATACCATTGCTTCCTAAAGGGGGAGGACTGATCTAGGTGGATATCAGTGTCCACCCACCTATTCCAACTAGCTCACATACATATTTCATCTTGGCAGTTTCAATTTTCATTTTGGCAGTTTTTTTCTAGCTTTTTGGGTCCTAAACTTCTGGGGCCGTTTTGAGGCCCTAAACAATGTTTTTTGGGCCCGCCACAATCACACTATAACTAGGGTCAAGGTGTGACGACATAATGTGTAGTCCTCGAATAGACCTTTCCAATGGGCTATCGTGCACCTAAAATGAAGATTGTATGCAAAATATACGACCTTAGGAAGTTGATGTACCAACTTAGCCCAATGGGGCCCACATGAATTTTGGTGTTTCATCTCCTAGCGTTAGGTTTTTAGATGTCTAGGGTTTTGGTATTCATGTTTGATATTAAAGGATTTTGGAGCCTCATTGTAATCATCATCTTGTGAATGAGCATACTCTTCACATCTCTTATCAGAGATAAGCCGCCACCATTTTAGCAAGCTTGTTTCAGTCTGCATTTTACAGTTTCAACATATTTCCTTATTTAATAGAAGCCAAGTTCTATTGTATCTATGTTATTTTTCACAGTATCCCTGTGTTAATAATATAAATCTGTATTCATTTCATTCTTCTCATAAAATCTAGATCATAAAAGATATTGTCTCCACTTAGCTAATGCATGCATAATGGCTAGCATTTCCTTATTATAGGTGGACTTTAACTCTTCCCTTTGGTTGAGCTTTCGACTTTCAAAAGCTACCGGGTGGCCATCTTGCATTAATATTGCTCCTATTCCAACTCCCAATGCATCACATTATACTACAAATGGTCTTGTAAATTATGGTGTTGCTAACACATGTGCATATGACATAATCCTTTTTAATGTTTCAAAATGTTCTTCTGCATTGTCATTCCATTTGAAGTAATTTTTCCTTAATAAGTTTGACAATGGTGTTGTTAATTGAGCATAGTTCTTGATAAATCTTCGATCCCAATAAATCTTATAGAATAAATCTTGATAGTTCTTGATAGTTCTTGATAAATGAACATTTTGATAATTTTGCATAAAAATGATTTTTTTCTAAGAGAGAGAGAACCTGCTCTAATTGCTTCAAATGATCCTTCTAAGTCTTACTGCAAATAAGAATATCATCGAAAAAGACTAGTAAAAAGTTTCTTAAGTAGGGATGAAAGAGTTTATTCATAGTTGCTTGAAAGGTAGCAGGGGAATTCGTTAACCCGAATGACATCACCTTGAACTCATAGTGACCTTCATGTGTTTGAAAATCAGTTTTTCCACATCCTCTAATCTTACCCATATCTAGTAGTACCGTTACCTTAGATCCAATTTTGAGAAGCATTTTTCTCCATGGAGTTCGTCCAACATCTCATCTATGAATGGTATAGGAAATTTGTTTTTAATAGTTATCTTATTTAACCCTCGATAGTCTATGCGTAGTCTGAAAGATCCATCCTTTTTCTGAACCAATATCATTGGGGCCGCATATGGGCTCTTGCTTGTTTCAATAACCCCACATTTCAGTAGGTCTTGAATTAGCCTTTCTATCTTTGTCTTATGGTGGTGAGGGTATCGATAAGGTTTGATATTGACTGGTGTTAAAACTGGCTTAACCTCGATTATATGCTCTATATTTCTTTCAGGTGGCAGCTTCATAGATAAGTCTTGAAATACCTTGTCGTTTTTTTGGATTAATGTTTGAATCTCTGGGTGTTCAGAGTGGACTAATTTTGTTGTTAATAACTCCATCTAATGACAGTGTGTCGCTTAAGCTGGTGCTCCTTTCCGAATTAGTTTCTCCATTTTTTGTGAGGATACAATTTGGGTGGGGGGTGGTTGGAATCCGTGTAATTTGTATCGTCTTCCTTCCCATTTGATCTTTATAATTTTTTTTGGTGATTTGCAGAATAGGTCCCTAATGTTTGTAACCATTGAATTCCTAAGACAACATCTACTCCCCCCAAGGGTACTGTGTAGAACCATGTTTCCAATTCCTAATCTTCTATCTGAAGCTTGAACTTGTGACACTTCCCTACTCCATCAATTTTTTTTTTCCATCTGCAATCATTACTCTTATATCTACGGCTGGATATATGAATAGGTTTAATTTTCTTTCAACATTTATATCTATAAAATTATGTGTGCTCCATGTATCTAGAAGAATGGCGAAACTCTATTTTTTTACGTGTCCCCTTAGTTTTAATGTTTGTGGTTGAGCTATTCCTGTTATTGCTGCCAAAGATATATTGGGCATGGAATCTTCTGGTTTTGTATTGGGGGAATCACTTTCCTCTTTACTTTTGTAATCTCGGTCACTGTCGTATGTGTCTGATTCTTTCTCTGCTTCACAAGTATACAATTTTTTATTGTTTCATTTGTTCCCATGCAACCATTTGTCTCCACAATTTCGCCATTTGTTTTCCCATTTCTTATTTGAGTCCTGATGCCTGCCTTCACCTTCCCTCAAATGAGGTGGTGCATATTTGTTAGACCTGTATGCAGAGTATTTTTTTGTTCTATCATCTGAATATTTATTTAACTTTTCTGGATTTGTGAATGATGGCTTATTGAACTTGTTTTTTGTTCTATTAGCCTTGCTGCGTGTCTAACATCCTCGATAGTTTTAGAATTCCATAGTTTAATTTAACTACAGAGGTAATCTTTTAAGCCACATATGTACATTTTTAAGAGTTGCTCATCCGTGAATCTGCATTGCCTTGTTGCTAGGACCTCCCATTCGTGTGTATAATCGTTTATGCTTCTCTTCTATTTCATATGCACAAACTTGTTATACAGATCGTCATCCTCTTCGTCATGAAACCTTTTAAGTAGGTTCAATGTGAAGCTTTTCCAATGGAAGTAACGACCGTCACTTCCTGGACCACCAAAGGTAACAATCATAAGCTTCTCCTTCTAAATTGTTGGAGGATTACTTTCTCTCGTTCGCCTAGCAGGGGGTTTGATTAAAAAATTCTGTCCATTTTGGTTATCCAAACAAGAACTCCTCTATGGTCCTTGTCAGCATACTTTGGTAACTCCTTTTTAAACTTCTGGTAATCTCTATCTTGGAATCTGGGGTTGTGCATATTCCTCGAAAAATGTACCTCTCGTATTTCCTAGTTTCCTTGATTTTATGAATTTATCTCTGGTATTTTTGGACTTAGTGGTGGTCTTTGCTAAGCCAAGGGTTCTACGAATAAGGCACCTATCCATTCCATCAATTGTTTAATTTTTGCATTATGTTCATCAAGTCTTCTCTTTGTTTCATTTTTATCATTTTCAGACAGCTCTAATAATCTTTCCCCTTGTTGTATTGACTTTTCAATTTTGCTTTCGCTTTCTAATAATTTATAGATTTTTTCATTCATGTATTTTTGCGTTTTGTCCACATTGTTAAGCCGGTACCTTATGTTGTTAACACCATCTCTACATTTGCTTACATATGCTTTTAACTCCTCGTTGTTAACCATTTTGTCAAGTTTAATGTTATTTTTAATAGACCTTCTTTTTTATTATATATAATTTGTCAAGTTTTAATGTTATTTTAATAGACCTTCTTTTTATTATTATATATAATTTTTATAATATATATATATATATATATATATATATATATATATATAATTATTATGATAATGTTATTATAATAGATTATTATAATTATTTATAATAATGTTATTATAATAGATTATTATAATGCTATGAATGGGTCACCAAGGTATGAGAGGATAATAGAGACAATGCAAGTTTGACAACGAATAGGTATGACAAAGCATCGTACCTGGTCAATGACCGGGTGGCATAGGTATGGACAGTGACTTGTACGGTGGCTGACGACTGGTACAATGGTGGGACAGTAGGGACGACTGGTGGCTAGAGAAGGTACAATGACTGGCAGAAGGTACAATGGTATGACGGCTGACAGAAAGTACAATGGAACAAAAGTTTGGTACTATGATATAAATGAGATAGATGTGTGACAACACATGAATGTAGTCATGGAAGTAGAAGTGGGGGTGTATGACGATAGTAGGGGGAATCTACGATGAGGATGACAGGGACAACAACAATTAGACGACAATGTTAGACGGTGTTGACTCTCAAAATCGTCAAAGAGTCACCTACCTGCAAAGAATTTTAAGGCATACACTCTTTTTTTAAATATATTATATATACATATATACTAAATAAACTATAAGTGCGGACCCCCTATAGTGTCATTCAATAAATAATCAGGCAGAGCCTCTTTGAAGGAAAAGTTACTCAATTTTTTTTTATTGTTGATGGTTGTATTTGATACTTACGGATCACCTGCATGATAAATATTTTGATATGAGCTCGACTTTAAGTGATAACAATAGTGGTTTCAAATGGTTTCAAAACTATTCTTTGGGCATTTTTTTAATTCTAAGTACAAATGTTGGGCAAAATCATCTTAAAAAAAGTGTTTAATGGTTGCTATTTCAAATGATAAAAAGGTTCTCATTTTTTTATGAATGCATTGACATGATATTCACCCACTAGTTGTTGAGTTTTAGACATATAAGAAAAAGGTGACCTGCATACATATGCACATAGTGCATCACTTATATATATTACACATGTTATATGTACATGGTCCAATACATATTAGACAAGCTACAAGGATATGCTAGTGCCGACCTTATTGTTATAATTATGATAGCATAATGATTTATATTTGGAAAAATGTTGAATGTTTTAACGCATATGGGATATTATCCACAACACACACATATTATATATCGTATCGTTATGATCCAACATGTATATTTTATAGACATTGCATGGTATGGGCGACGATCTTAATTATGGTGGTTAAGTGTTGGAAGTTCATATGTTAGTGAATGTTGATATTTCGAATGCATGTGGGACAATCCTGTATGCATATACAATATGTTGGATATTGTTATTTGTCGATAATGGTTAATGTAGTAGGTGGTTGCGTTGGTAACATGTGATCCTAAATGAGATGGCGCGTACTTGGCACATGTTGGTTGCTTGAGGTTTTGACGTGGCTTGTCTTCAGTTTAGCAAGTGATTAATGTTGGCCATCACCCTAGCATGACATGACCAACAATTAATGCACCAACTTGATGTTCAAAGCTACCATTTTGGGTTTTGGCATTCATTTCGTTTGCTAGTGGAAATTGAGCTTCGGTAATCACTAAAAGGAGCCTTTTAACTTTCACAACACCAGGTACTAGGGTTTTAATTCTTTGTCATCTAATGTGATTTTTGCTTGATACTTTATGTCTGGCTCTGTGATTTGATGATGTGCTTGTCATTCGATGCTTTCATGTTCTGTTTGAAAGGAAATAAGGTTGTTTTGCTCCCAGTTTTGGAAAAACGCATGCATAGAAGTTTGAATGTTATGATGGATGATTAATTGCCATAGTTATGGTTGTTCGTTGCCTATTTACCATGTTGGTATACTTTGGTCTATAATGCATGAATAATGGAAGAGTCTGGTGTTCTGGGTCTTTGGTATTTTAGTGTTGTATGCAAAGAAGTCACGTGCAAAACCTGCATTGTTTCTTGAAATAAAATGTCATGTGGCCCTATGCATACCCTTGTTAAAATAAATGATTGGTCTACTCGTATGCATATTCCGGTCAGGCCAGGTCTGAAGTAAAAAATGTTTTGGGTCAAATCCCTTCCCATATCACCATTATGTTGTTTGTGGGCAACCACAATCTTGTAAAACCCTAGTCATTTTGATTATGGCTGTTGTTCAGAACTGAAGACAAAGAAAGAGACATCACTGCCCCTGTGTATTATGATTATATTTGTGACAAATGTCATACCAAATTATGAGATTGTTTATAAGTAACCCATCGGGCCTCGCAAAGTTAATAGTTGTTCTTTGGAAGTAATAAAGTTTTGAAACCCCTATTGTTTTGTGACACCTCTGTCAGATTCGATTTCGTGACCTTTTGGCCATAATAGGGGCACAACACCATGTATTTATTGAGTAAACTTAATGCATACATATGTTTGTCATCTCCTTGCAAATGAAATGGTCTATCCGGTTTGGGGTCGGATTGAATAAGCATTGTTACGATTTGATCATTCAAGTGTTGGTTAATAATTAATGAAATCAATCATTTAAGAGTGTAGAGAAAGAAAATGTTTGTTTGGATGACTCTGTTGATATTTTGAGCGCTCTCTACATGAATGTTTCACATTTGATGTTGGAAGTAATATGTAATAGTTTGATTGAAGACAAAAAATGATGTTAAATAGGGACTAATACATGGATTTTGATCCTTTTAAAAAAAGAATAATGTTTGGAATGCGACAGGAAAATATTTTGAGAACTATTCGAGTGATGAAAGAACTATTGTGTGACATTTCACAACTATGTTGTCAAAGTGGATACTTTATGGGATGAGAGATATTCTGATTTTATTAAAGACTATGGTTGTATAATAACTATAATCATGTTTGTTGAAATCAAAAGGATTGAATGATAATGGAGATAATTGTAATATAAGCATTTCCGTTGTATTTTCTAGTCATACTTAACATTTTCTGTTCATTAGAATTCTTGTTCATCAACCCAAATACATGTTTCATTCCCATGCTTAGATTATAATTGTAAGAAATGTTTCATGGTAGAATTATATAAGTTGAAAAATGAGTGTTTAGTTCGTTTGATCTCTGCTCTGTTTCATATTAAAATATGTTGATGATAATGATATGATGGAACTAGACATGGTAAATGGACAGTCCGTATTGCACTTCCCGATCATACTTACCATTTTCCACTCATTACAAACCTGATCATGAAATCCCAAGAGCCCTATAAATCCCTGTTCTAAGTAACTAGTAGTTCTAGAATGTGGAATGCATACTGATTGCTTGCATATGTAATGTTATGTATTGATCCAAAAAGGATCCATAGGAGACTAAGGATAACTCAGAATTCGTAGAAGCACCTCAGGAAGCTCATAATGGCCTCAACATATAGAGAAAGGGAAAAAATTCAAAGTGCTCAAAACTCCAAGAAATTAGCATCATCACGAAGAGCGCATCCCAATATTTCCAACGTCGCAAATGGATCGTCAAACGGAGTTACGGATCAACAGATATTCACGGTCAAAGTTTTGGTCAACCTAGCCCAATCATCAGGGATGAGTTAGCTTCAGTACAGATGACATCAAAATCAATATGAATGACGTCAGTGTCTGTAGAGGGCGACATGTGTCATGATGATGTCAACATGATGATGTGGAAACACTAGAGGCTGCTACATGTCACTCATTTTTGGACTTTTCCAGTCAGTCCATGGACCAATGGGAAAGTGCCACGTGGTAGTCCATACAACCACATGGAAGACCATAAAACCACCCAACATGTGACATGGCAGGATGATGTGGCAGAGGTGGCATGGAATGTCCGTACAGTATGGTGATGTGGGCCAATGAAAGGCCGCCAAGTGGCCCAGTCATGGGCTACCACATGGCAACGAACAAAAGCACAAGGACACCCAACAATCGAATGTTTAAAAAAAAGGTGAGGTTGGTTGGCACCAACCCAAAATCCTCCTTATTAAACTATATATCCTGCCAAATCTGGCCGGTTGGAGCCACGATCTGTCAAACTTATCACCATAGCCAAAGTTAGAAGGAATCCCACGGGCTTCACACACACACACACACACACACACACACACACATATAATCCACGGTGTATTAAAATGAGGGTCCATAGGTTTGACCCTGGAACCTCCTCCAACAAAGCGCCTTAATATACATCTGCCAACCAATAGGCCAAATGACCACGTTGTTAAATTCACCCCCAATTTTTATTTAAAAATTGGATTTTGTCACTGCACGGGGTGTCAGACCAGGGTGCACGACAGGTCGTACCAGGGCATGGAAAATGATGCAGAAGGAAAGTTGTTAATATAGACTGCAGGAACACAAACCGAGACAAAATTTCTCATGGGCCTGAACGTGCCAGACTCATATCGAGGTGTGGAGACAATCATTTTTGGGTAATTTGATGCCACGAATTCAGTGGTGCTGTTTGTTTTCCGATATGAGTAAAGCTTCTGCAGCTTAACTCCAGAATGAGGTATACTTATGTATTTTGCCAAATTATTTTGTTGAGTTAATAGAAAGGCCTACCCATTTGAGAGTAGGACCCAGAGACGTAGTCCACCAGGGATGAACTCCGTTATCAAGTTTTTGTGTTCATATATGATGCATATGTCTCTTCATTATTGATTTTTTTCTTCTTTATGGTGCACTTTATTTTATTCTCATTTAATACAATTCTTTAATAAGTCACATCGATGAAAAGATCCCGGATCATGTTCGTATCAGAGTAGTCATCTTTGACTTGAATTGTTGAGTGTGAATGCTTACTAGGGCCAAGCATAAACATGGTGAAGGAACACTTAAGACTTTCAACCCAGAAGTTGTTCATGCATTCCAAAGGAATAAAATGGTCGAAGAGGACAAGCGTGATGAACATGAGAAAAACTTCCATATGGTCTTTTGTCACATGTTATAAATGGTCGAGCAAATGTATGGAGAGTACGAGAAGAGTATGACAAAGAAAGGGAAGAAAAAGGAAGCACAATAAGATGATAATGCTTCAATGAATCAAGAGGCTGGAGGAGACCCTCCTGAGCCTCCATCTTCACCATCAAGTTCTAGCTCTTCTTCCTCTGATCATTCTCATCATTCTCATCATTCTAGCCATAAAGCTTCTCTTAAGAAACCATTATTAAAGCTTGATGCAAAATTTTCTTTACCTATGTTTAATGGAGATGCTAATCATGAAAAACTAGATAATTGGATCCGACAGGTTGAAGTATATTGCCATGTTCAATAGATTGATGAAGAGGAAGTTAAAGTGAAATTGGCCTCTCTTCGATTGGAAGGCACTGCTCTCGTATGGTGGGAGAGAAAACTTCAGGACATAAGTAAGTGTGGTAATCTTCTTTCCTCATGGTCGCAATTTAAATAAGCAATCAGGAAGCAATTGTATTGATTGGGTTATTTACATAAAGCAATGATGGAATGGAAAACTTTAATACAAAGTAAATGTCAAACTGTACAAAGTTTCACTGATGAATTTAGGAAGAAATCTCTTGCATTAAACATTTCTTTAGACTCTTATGAAACTTTAATGAAATATATTGGCGCACTTCACAGTTATATTCGTCATACTTTACTATTGTTTAACCCCACCAGTCTTGAAGAATTTTGTGTGCAAGCCACTCACCTTGAGAATAGGGGGAAGCATGTTCAAGAAGATCCCACAAAGAAACTTTCCAATTTCCCACATAAGCAGTTTAAAAAGTTTAAAAGGAAGGACAAAAAGACCGCCACTGTAAAGAGGTAATAAGGAAGGCCATCTTGCACTAATTGCAAGAAGAATGGTCACGATGATGAACATTATTGGAAATTACATCTAGAGAAAATACCGAAACAATTCGGTGGAAAGGGGAAGACAAAAACCATTGCTAAAATGCAACAAGATCTTGGTTCCGATTCGGGAGACGAAGAAAAGATCACAATAGTTGGAGTACAAGGTAAAGATTCCCTTCATGCTAGTTCAAATTTCAATAATGAATCTCATGATGATGAAAGAAAGATGAATGAATTATTTCACATAAGGGTTGTATCTAAGAACACTAAGATAGATACATTATTTGATATGGGTTCCCAAGTAAACTTGATATCTGAAGCACTTGTCAAAAATATGGGTCTTGAAACTAAACCACATCTAAAGCCTTATCCTCTTGGTTGGGTATGTGATAAAGTGAAACTTAATGTCACCAAGTAGTGTAGGGTTAGATTTTCTATTGCTTCAAAGTTGATTGATGAAGTGGATTTGGATGTTGTATCACTTGATATATGTGGCATAGTGCTAGGGAGTCCTTATCTTTATGATAGAAAAACAGTCTTCTTTCATCATAAGAAAAAATATCACCTTACTAAAGGGGGAGTGGAATATATTGTTAGAGCCCACAACATGAGGGTAAACGCAACACTTGTTAGTGTAGGACAAATGAAGAGACTCATAAACACTAATAAGAGATATGTACTCATGGTTGTAAGGGAAAAGGATGTCGGAACATCCGACGCCTTCCAAGGATGTCGGAACAATACCAATGGTTTTCGTTTAGATCTTCCACCATATATGCAGATTTACTCACTTGTAAATGTGGAAAACTTGAAACTTTTTGAGGCTCCCATGATCATGGATCAGGGTGAGGAAGTTTCAATACCATCAGTTGACGAGTTTTCTCCTGAGTACTTGGATGAGTTGAAGGAATATATCATCATGGGAAAAAGGATGATGACTTCACGCAAGAATGATGTTGATTATATTCAAGTGGGCTTAAAGGGCACACATCCAAGCAAGGCAAAGTGGATTGAGAAGGACAAGGTGAGGGAACTCTTCCCTCACTTATCTGTTGATTGATGAAATATTTCGGTGGTCCAAAAATATCTCAATGGGAAGGCTTGATCCAAAAAGGATCTAGAGGAGACTGAGGATAACTGTGAATTCACATAAGCACCTCAGGAAGCTCAGAATGACCTCAGTAGATAGAGAAAGGGAAAAAAATTCAAATTCCTCAAAACTTATGAAATTGGCGTCATCACGAAGAGCGCGTCACCAACTTTCCAACGACAAAAATGAATCGTCAAACGGATTTACAGATCAAAAGATATTTGCGGTCAAAGTTTTGGTAAACCTAGACCAGTCAACAAGGATGAGTCAGAATCCGTACTACTGATGTCAGCATTAGTACATATGACATCAACATCCATATAGGGTACATGGAACATGTAGAGGGAGACACGTGTCATGATTATGTCAGCATGATGTCAACATGATGATGTGGCAACACCAGAGGCTGCCACATGTCACTCGTTTTTGGACTTTTCTGGTCAGTCTGTGGACCAATGGAAATGTGCCACGTGGCAGTCCATACAACCACGTGGCAGACCATACTTCCACCCGACAGGTGACGTGGTAGGATGATTTTGTAGAGGTGATGTGGCATGTCCATGCAATATGGTGACATGGGCCAATGAAAGGCCACCACGTGGCCCAGTCATGGGATGCCTCGTGGCAGCGAGTAAAAGCACAAGAATGCCCAATAACTGAATGTTTTAAAAAAAGGTAGGGTTTGCTGGCGCCAAACCCCAATCCGCCATATTAAACTATATCCCGCTAAATCTGGTCGATCGGAGACACGATTCGTCAAACTTATCGCCATCACCAAATTTAGCAGGAATCCCACATGCTTCAAACTATCACTCACACACACACACACACACATAAAACCCACGGTGTATTAAAATGAGGGTCTGCGGGTTTGACCCCAGAACCTCCTCCAACAAAGCGCCTTAATATACATCCGCCAACCAATAGGCCAAATGAACTCGTTGTTAAATCTGCCCCCAATTTTTATTTAAAAATTGGATTTGGTCAGTGCACAGGGGGTTATACCAGGGCGCGTGACATGTCATACCAAGGCATGAAAAATGATGCAAAAGGACAACCATTAATGTAGATTGCAGGCACACAAATCGAGACAAGATTTCTCATGGGCATAAAAGTGCTAGACTCAGATCGAGGTGCTGAGACATACATTTTTGGGTAATTCGACGCCACAAATTCAATGGTGTTGTTTATTTTCTGATCTGAGCAAATCTTCTACTGATTAAATCCATAATGAGGTATACTTATTTATTTTACCAAATTACTTTGTTGATTTAATAGAAAGGCTTACCCATTTGAGAGCAAGACCTGGAGACGTAGTCCACCGAGGACGAACTCCGTTATCAAGTTTTTGTGTTCAGATCTGATGCATATGTCTCTTCATTATTGAATTTTTCCTTCTTTATGGTGGTTTTCATTTTATGCTCATTTAATACATTTCTTTAATAATTCACATCAATAAAAAGATCCCAGATCATGTATAGAGCCATGTCTAAACTATTATTTTGCAAAAAATTAGATGATGGATTACTCATGCTCTGGTTTTGATATTTGTGAATGTGTGTTAGAATGAGATTTTTCAGCAGGGGAAGTTATAGCATGAGGAGTAATAACAGAGGTAGAGGATTGGGTCCTTGGAAAAGGGGAAACAAAAGATTAAGGTTCTCTATACACTTTGATGCATATTCAGAAGAGTTTAATCAATTGTTACAAACAATGTTCCTCAAGTTGGCTAGCCAACAAGATTACGAGATGGGTGGCAAGATATTGTGCACCCTCCTCCCAGACACTCACAAGGATGGCCAAATATTGATAACCTAAAACAAAATCCCTTTCATGCTTGGCCCACTGGTTCACTACCACCACCACCTCCTTCACATCAGAATTTGCACCCTCAAAACCAAGCTTCACATGCCCAACATAAGGCCAAAATCATTGAGCTTGAAGGAAACCCCGAGGAAGAGAAAGTAGCAATGATCAGGTCAAAACATTAAGCTTGAAGGAAACCCCGGGGAAGAGAAATTAGCAGCAGCCAGGTCAAAATCATCACAAGAATCATCTCATTTAGTCACTTCATGTATGCAAGAGAATGATCAGAAATTTGCTAAGGCAGATTCATCAATTGGAAAAAATGAAAAGGCTGAGAGTAGTCATAGTAAGAGAGGAGAAGCGTCTCATAGTAAATATCATTTCTCATAATTTCTTTGGCACTCATATATGGACTTGTTTGCACTTTATTTTTGAAAACATATCATTTTTGGACAACTTATGTTTATTTTGACAACTCATATTTAATAACATATTTTGAGCAGCCTATATTTTACATGCTTCATGTTTGGAAATATTATGAAATGGATAGATTTTATTTCTGTTCTAAGACTTTTGCGACAGTTGTTGTGATGAGATAGATCTTCCGGATTCATTACATTGGTTTTTTCTTATTCGACATTTCGGACCAAACCAGTGTGGTCCAAGGATAGATTTTGATAAATAACATAATTTCCACATGGAGTGACAAGGGGCTCTTATGATTATTTCATTTTATACATAATAATGACATGGATTGTATGATGTGGTGAGATTCATATGTCATGCATTCAAGGTGGAAGATACAAGGATGAAATGGTTTATTAATTCATTAAAGAGAATTAGGGGGGTCCCCACTTATTAGTTTTATTTAATACCCTTATCATATTATTATTATTTATTAACTTACTTAACAACTCTCCTATTAACTAACTAATTGTTAGTTAATAAATTAACAAGAAGTGGTTGAGTAATTCAACTACCTTGGAGATATTAAAAGGAGGTAAGATGGACTAAAGTAAGAGGAGGGAACACATTGCTTTGATAAGGTCTGCTTTTACTTCAAAGTGAGATTTCATTACTACTTCATTCATCTCTGATTTCTAAGCTAAGACACTTATTGTGATAGCAGGGTCTATTGGAGGTGACAAAAAGTTAGGACCAAGGAGCATTGAATTCTGATATGCTTCCAGGTTGATTGTCTGTTTGATAGTCTGCAAACTTCTTTTGGTTTCTGGATTAATTTCTCAGTGCTAAATAGGATTCTTGTGCAGAATCATAATGCAGTGCAAGTTGTGGTTGTTGGCTTATCATTCTTAGTCTGATTTGAAGGCACCAATGACCTATGTGTGTATTACCTTAGGCTGCTAGACTTTCATCTGGTCCATACTTTGAAAGTATGTGAATTGTATTGGCTGTAACAAAATGAATGAATAAAATCATTGATGGTTTTGCAAGTCTCTCGGTCCTTCTTATTTCTATTAGATTATGTGATTTTTTCTTCTTGTTTAAATTATTAATTAAAAAATCAAACTTCTTTATTTTAGTTTGCATTTGATAAATGATTAAAAAACAACAGTTGGTCTTTAAGTTTAATAACTTGGAGGTTAATTGAACTGTTGGATTACTGAGAGGGGGGGTGAATAAGTAATAGAGCAATTTAATCATTTTTATCCATATAATCCAAGTGTTATATCAATGAAGCATTATCATCCAATAACTGCAGAGTAAATAAGCAATGAACAAATGAACAAACATACGCATACACAATACACCAGTGTTTTACGTGGAAACCCAAATCGAGAGAAAACCACATAATGCTTTTTCTTATATGTCTTGAAGAATTACATTCATTAGAAGCACCAACTTCCTTTGTTTTCTAGCTGCAACTGGAAGGAGGCTCCAACCCCCTAGTTTCTTAGGCTACAACCTGAGGGAAGCACCAATTCCCCAATTCTCTGGCTACAACCAGAAGGAGGATACAACCCCCTATGTTCTCCGGCTACAACCACCTGTCCTTGCCCCGTCCTGCCACCCTGAAGTAGAAGTAGAATGATGGAACCACTGTCAACCTATCACTATGAGATATACCGCTGTAAACCTGTACCAATAAATTTGAACCATGCATCAACCATGCATCAACCTGTACCTCAACCTGTAATCAATCTGTACCATAAAAAAGTGCGTCAACCATGCACCAACCTGTACCAAATAACCTGTAATCAACTTGTACCATAAACAAGTGCATCCAACCATGTACCAATCATGTGTAAACTACTCATCAACTATGACTCATCAATATGTACCAACATCATCAACTATACATCTCATGTATGTGCCAACTCATCAACTACTTGTTTCAGCATGTACCTCAACCAAAATCCCTCATCAATTTCATCATCCAAATCTGATTTGTAGCTCTGTAATATACCTGGTGTATATAATCACATTCTTGCAAACCTTCCTTAACTTCAACAACAAGAGACTAGTATTTTCATCAAACTTTTCTTTAGTCTCACATGCCTAGTTTTGGATTAGTCAACAACCCTAACTTGAAGTAATCATAACTTTG
>SNQJ01S0014038.1:48813-115877 GCA_010110895.2 Picea sitchensis
CTCAAACCCTTGAATGTGCTTTTCGATCGAGATGATATCCGATTCTCCGTCGAACAAAGGTAGGCACTCATAGTAATTTGGAGGTAAATCATGAAGGGTTTGGGGTAGATTTAAGGGTATATGTCTATGTCGGGCCTTAGGGGTTGTTGGACCAAGAACAGTGGGAGAAACATTGGTCTGAGTCTCATGGGATTCATCAACTTGGTCATTGTCATTGCGTGGCCGAGGTGAATTTTTTTTATCAGAACCAACGATAAGGTGAGGGTATGCATGTGCAACGTATAGAGGAGGAAATATAATTGCAAGTCTTTCATGATCATTATTAAGATACAATAGGTAAAAGAAAGTTCGTTTGACATGTTCAAGGAAGGAGCAAAGGCAACTTAAAATGAAAAGTAAAATGATTTGTAAGAGGTCCCATTTTGAGTACCTGGTTTCCCTCATGATGCCTTTCCTCACCCCTGTCAAGGGGTTTCATCTTTCAGTGAAGTTTTTGTCTTGCACTTGAAGCATTGAGAGCAGGGTCGCCTCTTGGAAATTCATGATTCTTTTATTTGTGGAGTCGCCTTCGAACCGAAGTGGAGTCGCCAGAGTAGGAATACAGCCAATGTATGCCTAAGTGTCTTTCGCTCTCAGACCTTAGAACTCAACCATGTCATTTTTCCCAGAGAATTTTTTTAAATTTCGTCCTCGACAACGACGCCAAAATGTTAGCACTCTGTAAATTCTGTCTGGCTGAATAAACAAACTACATAGGTAACTATTTCACCCAACTTTAGAGCTGAGGCACTAGCCTGCTCAACTCAGAGAGGGCTCTCTCGTGTCACTTGATATATCTATGGAAATCGATGGCTAGATTTGGTCTGTTTTGAGGTTTTTAATAAAATTGTTGAAGAGCTAAAGATGACCTTTGGGCTATGGGGTCAAGAATGTAGGATGCATTGCCAAATCATGAAAAAAATTAAGAGGAAAAGGCTAAATGAGGAAGTGACTTCTGAGTTTATGCTTGAAAATTTAGATGGTATCAGAAGAAAAGAAACACACAACTATTATCAAAGCATTATAGTAATGAATTCTGAAATGGTTTAGAGGAGACAAACATAGTCTAAATTGCCAAGCCGAGAGCATTGAATAATGAATTATGGACTTTTAATTTCTCAATTTAGACAGAAGAAGCAAAATGAAATACAAAATAACATGAATCACACACTATGAGAGAAAATGAGACTCATAACACCACCAATTAGAATCTTTTCATAAAAAGTCCAAAATCTGCCTTTGCATCCATGTATTCATTTAAGCCCTAGAGATTTACAAAGTTTTCCTGCACAGAGGGCAAGCTCCTCCTTTCTCTCCTTCTTCTATACTCGTGAGGCCAAGCATATATAGAGGGATTTAGTGTGGAATTTAAAACGTTCCGACTTCCTCATAATTCTAAAAATAGATACAAGTTACAAAAAGGAAGAACAATTGTATTATTTAAAGGGACCGTTAGTAAATGGTCTGTCATATCAGGACTCCCTTTTCTTAAGCCGACATCTATCCAAAATTTTATGAAATACACCAAAATTTTACCTGAGGATTCACCTCATCTTGGCGATTTCCTCCTCCAAGGTACTCCACTAATCGAGATTTTCCCCGACGCTTTCTATCATCTTGGTTTTGGCCCGTGTCCTCCGCCTTTTTCTCCTCTTCTTCTTTGCGGTTGGGTGGAAGGTGTTGTCCGCGTGTTTATTTATGATGAGATCCCTCATAACGAAGTTTAATTTGAATCCCGACTCTATCTTAGTTTCAGGTTCGGTATGAAATTTAGTCGCCAGTATCTGCAAGACCCATATTTCATTCTTACTTATTGATATGCTTGGTACATTAGTTGAGAACCTAGTCGCGCCAGACACCGTTTGATGGGTATTATCCATACCTTTCAGACTTTGCAGAGACCTTGATTTGGCCACCCTTTGAATTTACAGAATTCATGAACATAGGCCGAGCTTGTTTTTCTTACGCATAAGATGGCAATTTCCTAGAATAGGATAAAATGATTTCATATCTGAGATTTGATGGTTTTTGTACTTTGATCACAAATTACTGTCACAGTACGTTGGTGTGCCACGCTTCATCAATCCACTTCAAGTGATGAACCTTGAGTTAGTTATGCGACGACGTCCCTTTGGTACGTCATCTGGGAAAGTACCTGGACCGGTGATGTGAGGTGATCTGACCAACCACCATCCTTCCTGTGAGTTATTGATGTGACATTTTGAACCACGTGACATCGGGGCCATAGGAAAAGCGGTTTCGGGCAATCCGTTGTCTCCCTCGATGCGTGTGTAAGAGTGCCACACGTTCCCCATCAAAACTAGAGTGGTTTTCCCCGGTTTGCCTTTGCAATGTTAAGTTTCGTGCTATTTGTTGGTCCGATGTGGGCCTCGACCATGGATCTGAGATTCTTCAAGATCGATGGTCCGCCGAGATACTCCCTTCCTACCTCCTCTATACTCATTCATATGCCGCAGGATATAGCCAAGCACCCTAAAATTTCACGCCTCTACTGTGGTATAACATCTCGTTGAACCTCATAAATTTTTAGACCCCGATATAAAAATTGTTAAGGTGATAACAGGATGCAATATAATCCTCAATGGTCATACCAATTCCTTCTTGGGTCCTGAGGTTGACTACATCACCTGATCGAGAGAGACCTGTGATGAAGTAAATATCATCAACCTCTATGGTTAGATATTGACCATCCATCATGAGCGCATTTACGCTCGGTGCCCAATAATTGATCAAGAGTTGTAAAAGGCTTTCTTGTTCCCACATGTTTAGGCATTCATAGAATTTTCTCAAACCACATAATCAGAGGGCTTCCAATGCCTCCAGGTTGTCTTTAGTTTCATGTTCAACATCTTCATGCTCCCTCTCTCTCTATTCAACTACCATTGTGAAGTCTGCAAGACAAAATAAAGGAGTGAATTCTTATTTTTTCAAAGTTTGTGTACATACACATGCCTTTTTATTATGATAGTCACATATGTACGTGATTTTCATTAAGAAAGGGCACATAGGGGGTTGGGTATATGCGCCTCATACCAAAGCAAGGCGCGTATGAGCCCACCCCATTTTGAAAACTAAAAATGATAACTAAAAAATTGCAGAAACAAGAAAATAATGGATAAAAATGAAGAAGGTGGAGTGCTTGTTTACTCGGTTTTGATGGTGCGTGATTATGACTCCAATAGCTCCACTTATGATCTTCGAAGTTTGAAATATTTTTTCACTCAATTGGCACAATTTATTAAAAACTCACAATAAAATGTCATTTGGGTCAATTTTTCCTATTATAAAGAATTTTTTACCCACTTTTACATGGTTTTTACTATTTTTTGTTTAAAAACACCAAATGAACCATAATTGTTTGTAGGAGATGACAATTTGATTTCAGATTTTGCAGGGAAGGTGATTAAAAGGAAATTTTTTAATCTGTTAGTCCAAAATTTTCGACTCTTTTAGGTAATGTTCTTGTCAGTCGCATATAGGGTAGATTCATTCCACCTTGCATTATGCACAATCAATGGCCTTTTATAAATTCGTCATACGGTCAAGCCCACTTATTGGAAACACAAGCCTTTCCAACTAATTTTAAGTGTTCTTTTGTTCATGGTAGAGCCTACCGTCATGGGCATCCTAGATACCACCTTTCCTTGCCTTTTGGTTCCCATACTAAATTTTTTCTTAGGCTCGAGAGTCCTCTTAGTCCCGCCAAGACATTGTGTTGAAACTTCATATTCTTCTCAATCTTATTCTGGTTGTTTTCCTATGGCGCTTCCATACATTTGTGTTCATGTTGTAACTGCATTGCATACTTACCGCTTGCACTTTTGATCCTAATGCCGACTTCATATTGTTGTTTCTCACCCATTTACTTATGCATTCTCATCAGTTTCTAGCCTTGCAATCATTTCCATTTAAATTTGAGACATGTACCCTAGGAGGAAGCATTCCCCCGAGTGTCCATATCCTACACATTCTTCCTTGCATTGAGAATATGTATGTTCCTTGCACTTGGAACTAGCTTGCTTGCCTACAACACTTGTTTCCTTTGTGTATTCCAACATTCTTTTATTCTTTTCTCAATCTTTCCAATATGAAAAAAAATAATAATCAAATAATAAAAAAAGAGTATGGGAATGAGTCTTCTTTACTTTTATTGGAAACAATCGAGTTGCCTCTAAACAAAGCACATGGTTTTGAGTTTGGTCTTAGCAATTTGGGTTAGCATGGATTTAGGAAACTAAACTAGTTACACAGAGTTGTACTCCTTCGGCTGGTTATTCTTCTTGTCACTATGGAGAGCTTTTTTTTGCCTCATGCATCACAAAATTATGTCAATGATAATTTTCAGTTCATGCTGCCTAAATCACATATTGTGTCATGTTATTGTTCAGAGGAAGTTTTAACATGTGTCATTTGTTCCACGGAGTTCATGGCTTTGCAAGTCGACCTTCTCACATGTCAAGTACTTCTCAAAATCAAAAGTATCTTTTTCCTATAATTGTGTTGGTATGGAGGGTCCCCATTGACTTCCCGTTGGCAGGTTAACCTCTTATCAACTACGACAAATTGATATGATATTTTGACCGAGAGTTTCACTTTGCTATATTTACATCATTGGTCGATGATTGAGTGGTTTCCCTTGTGTTTGAAGACAATAACATTTTCACACAATGGAATTTGTGTAGTAACTTGGATTCCATTTTTCCCCATTGGTGGTTTTCTCACCTTTGTTGGTATTCTAAATTATTGGCTACTATTCATAGGGTTTCTTTCATTCGATATTTACATTCGGTGCATGCAAGAGACTTACTTTGTGGTGGTCCTTTCAATACTTTTTCCTAGTCCTTCCAAATATTTGGCCTTTTATTACTCCTCGTGTTGGTTGATGGGGGATTCCTTAATGCCCTCCTTCAAATGGATCTCTTCTTATAAACTTCGACACATATTGATCTGGGACATGGATCTAGAGTCATTATTAGTACCTTGGGGCTTGCAGTGATCAGTGGCAGGTTCCCTCACTATTGACAATGGGAACACATCAATGTCCTCTGATTGATAGATTCTACCAGGTGTTCAACATCATATCCTCTATTCAAACTTGTTAGATTGTACTGGGTACCTTAATTCCCATTATCATTACCAGTGGGTTGTCTCACATTTGTTAACGATATACATCAATGAACAATAATCAAATGGTGTCTCACTATGTTCAACTTCAAAACATCTATTCAGATAGTGCAAACGCGTACCATGATGGTTGATTTGAAATCCTTGGGAACGCAGTAGCATCACCCCTTTTATGTTTTTGCCTAAGTTACATTTGGATAGTACCACTCCTCACATCAATACTTGTGAAGGATCAATCATCCATATTTTTCCTCCAGATATCCTTCATTGATTTTGAGACATAGATCCACTCTGTATCTCTTTTGTGGCTATGATCTCTATTTGACATGGATTCACTGTGTACCTCTATCATGGACATAATCATTACTTTCTATATATACATTCTTCATGGATCTGTAGTGAATTTGATTGGAGGCCATGGTTATCATCACACCTGAGAATGCGTATACCCGCTTAAGGAATTGAGTATTTTAACTTATTTTTGTGGTTGGTTGTTGTTCTTAGATTGGATTCTGACGATCTTCACCCTAGCTTGTTGCTCTTCGAAGACTTATAATGTATTTTGGCCATCAATTTCTCTTCTGACCTCACACATTAGGGGGCATCATTGAAGCATTGGTGATCTTATAGCCTAGTCTCTATCCTACTTGCAAACACCTTTTCCCCATACCTCCTTGAGATATTCTAAAAAACAAAAATTTGGAACTTGTATGTGCCCTAACAGTCATGCATCATGCGTATACATGGGTTTCCAAAAGGAAAGTCGTGTACGTGATAATAAATGTTCAATTTTTTTTTCCTAATTAAAATTTGAGTTATGAGTTTGGTTAGTTGCCTAACTCCTTTCACCCATACTCAATCATCTCTAACCAACTAGAGATGGCTTAAATAGATAATTTGGTCCAAGGAGAAAGGTAACGATTAAATTCATATCAAAGCAAACAAATGATTGGCTAATACACGCCATGTATGCAAGCCCATAAACCTCCTCTTCTTTGTTGTTTCTTGATCTGGAAACCCTTGTTTCCAGTCCTCTTCGAACATCTCTCTATATGACTAGGAGCATCCTTGAATCATCCTTGAGTCCACTGGTGAATCAAGGTCTGAGACCTCATTTTAGCAGAAGCTTGGGTGGAGGGACCTAGAGTCCTTTCGATAGAGTAGCACCACTTCAGTACAATTAACTGATTAGTCTCCAAACTATTGATATTAATAAGATGCTCATTCCTTCGACATGTTGTGTTCTTAATGTTTGATTTACAATTGTTGAATGTATGTCATTGAATAACACTAGTTGCAATGAATTTATTTCATATTTGATCAAACTAACGAGTTAGTTATTATTATAACTTCTTTTTATCGTAGACTTGTATGCTTGAGTTTTGCAGGTTGCAGAGGAAGCTATCGAGAAGGAGTGAAATGGTTCCAAAATGTGGATCTACATCAAACGTAGGACTACTAGTAAGTTTACCTTTCTTCCTTCTATGAAAGTTAGTTATTTCGATTGATTTATTTATAGAATCTTTGTTGATGGAATTTTCTTTTCTTTTACAATTATCGATTTGTCTCAGTTAGCCCATGACTGTAGGGGACTTTCCTCACAAAAAAATTGGCATATATACATTAAAAATTGCATAAAGAATCTTGTTGTGTCTATGCTTAAATTTGGTAAATATGCAGTGTTGGGTATTGCATTGATGTTCCATACTTACCTCCTGCTCGTCTCATAAAGTGAAAAGGTCATTGGAGGATCCTCTAGTGTCTATGACAATGTGGTTATTAGTGCGCCATATATTTTTAGAGTGATTTGAAAAATCTTCAAAGCTCATCTTGGTATTTCGAATGAGAAGTACACCAACCTTCTCATATTTGACTAGATCTTTGACAATTGAGATCTTGGGGTCACTGCCTAAACCCCTACAATTCCAGGAGGCAAAGATCATTATTTCAAAGGATTAGAATGGGCACCCACTTTGTTTGTTGCATTTACACCCTGCTTTTTAATGTGTGTTGAGCTCACTCCAACCATACTTGGCAGTGTTTGTTGTGATCCCAAGAGAATATATTTATTTGCTTGATCTTCCCTAACCGCTTGAGCTGTCCTCCTGCCATATTTACGAGGTTGGATTTCTTTTGAGGCTAAATTATCTTTCCCATTCTCTCCTAGAATTTTTCTTCTTTGAATTGTGTCTTGCCTCTAAGAAGGAAATTTTTTCATCTTTGAAAGATTTTGATTCTTCTACTCGAGGGTCTTGTGAGTCGAGCCCCTCCAAAACATAGATTTCAAAGACAACCCATTTTTCCTCTCTATGCATCTGGCTTACTGGATTCTTCACATGTGACCAAGGCACCTCTTGGATTGAAGGAAGATCCTTGTTGCTTGCCCTGATGCTACATTGGGATGGAATGACCTCCAAGTCAGAGTCCGCCAACTGATCTCAAAGTGGTTATGGGAGGCAAAAAACCTTGATTTCCTAGGGTTTTAATTAGCTTTAGTGGGTGATTTTGAACCAACATTTGAAGGGACCACTGAGGATGAAGGAGCTCTATTTCCAGTATTCCCAAATTTTCAAGAGACTGCTTGCCATTGATATTCTTTCCCAAGGCCAGTTGGGTTTGATTCAACCTTGTAGTTTCTCGTGAAGTTACCATAGTCATGACATATCTTGCATTTGAATGGAAACTACTCATAATCTAGTTGTTGAACATGTTGTCAGTTATCTTGAGAGATTACCACTGCTTCAGGGATTCCTTTATCCAGATCGACCTCAATGCAGATCCTTACACATGAGAAAATATTTTATTTTGGCTCAGCTCGGTCAATGTAACAATTTATAGAGTTGCCTATGAAATGGAAGGCGTCATCGCTCCATTAGTGAAGAACAAGTTTTTCCATAATTTGTTCCAAAAAATACCAAATTATTTTTGTTTGCTATATTTACTTTCATGTCCATTTAAAAAAAAATTATTTTTCTTTTTCGTTTTTCAAGAAGATTATGAAAGTTCCAAGTGAAAAACGAGGGGAAAGCCAATACATGCTGGTAGGGATGTCCAAAAAAATGTACAAGGAGATGGTAAAAGAAATGAACATAATTACACAAATAGGAGGAGGCATCCCAACAACAACGTGCATCAAATATATGTAATCGTTTGTTTATTCTTTTATGTACGTCAAATTTAATTATCGTATAAAATACTAATTTCCAATTGTTTTGTTGCAGAAAATAAAAAAAATGGAACCCATTCAACACATAAGACATGACAAAAAGGAATAAAAGGGTTGATCGTAAATTTCGGCCTTAACACTTTTCGACCTTACTTAAGATTTCATATTTGTTGTTATCTTTAAATTTAAATGATTAATCTACACTCGTCCATAGATGTCTTCTAATAGTTGTTAAAATACAAACAAGAGCCAACCGAACAATTAATCAACATTGGGTTAAGTGAGGGTTCCAAGTATATGTTGAAGTATCAAGGTTTGAGTGAACAATTTGTAAGTAGTTATGTTGTTTAAATTCCCTTGTTTCATAATCAATGGAACAATAAAAAAATCTTTATATTAATTATATCAACTATGCTTTGTCATGGTGTATTAAATATGCAGGAAACAAAGTATGGAGTGAAACCAACATAAGAGATTTTGAGACACAACATGCAACATGATTTCAAAATCATGTGTATTGTTTATGAACCACTCGTTGTTATGGTACATTTTTTATTATTTAAGCAACGTGGTATCTCTCTCTCTCTCTCTCTCGAGCGATGATAGTAGTTCAAGTGATGAATGACAATAAATATAATGGAATGTTACAACAAGTTGTATGTTTTGGAATAGTTGTTTGTGAAAATGAGGACATGTTACCAATAAGTGTAACAATTACATATTTGTTGTATTTTGATTATTTTGGACCTTTACGTTATGCCATTTTGTATGGCGATGGGTCTTTTATTCATATTATATAATAAAATGAGTTTCTTATTTTATTGCATTGTCGAATGTTGTAAAATGTTATGTTGTTGGTTAATTAATATATGGATGATTTATATTGTTACAAATAACAGAGGTGTAAGTTTTTGATAACGCATTAATGCAATCATTAAAACAAAACAAAATAAAAAATATATAAAAACAATTTTATTATAAAAAAAATATTTGATTTTGAGATGATTAATTAAGAATTTGTAAAAAAAACAATTAATTAAAATATATACATATCAGTGCATTGTATTCTTTTGAACTCACTGAATGACATGTGTCATAAAATAGACCTTTGTGTGTTTTTATGAGTCATAAGCACTAGTGTGTATTAATTAAATGAAGCACTTGTGCTAACAATTGTGAAAAAACATCGTTACTTTAAGCAACATAACGTACTATTGATTATATTTATCATTTCAAAATATTACGATGCATATAATAAAAAGGCACACCAATACTTTACATATAATATATGACCTGGTGTTTTATATATAATATACACATTGATGCTTAGTAACAAAAAATTGCGCCAACATCTCACCTCAAATATATGAAATTTCACTATCCTTCGGTGCACATTGTAGTACATTCCCTGGTGCATACTAGAGCAATGCTGATGCGTACAAAAAAAAACACTTTTTTTTTTTCCACGGGAAAGTTTCTCGTTTATATTCATCAGTATATAAACATTTTACATAACAACCATTACAATATCCATCCCGGAGACTCAGCAGGGTTTGACCACAAGACGTCCTCCCATCTCTTGGAGAAAGGTACCGTCTTACCGTCTGAGCTGTCTCACGGGACTTACAAAAAAAACACTTGTCAATGCGTACACTAACATGAAAATAATTGTTTTTTTCATATAACATAAAATATGGAACCAATGCATAATAGTTTTAAGAGCATCGATGCTTTTTACATTCGATGTGTGCACCGATGCATGTTACTTACGAACGCATCAGTGTGTTTATAACAAGACAAGAACCGGAAAAAAAAAACCTCTGCTACAACCTTTACACACCCAAAATTTTCCAAAATTTTGTAGTTATATGGAACATCTGTTAAAATTCCACTAAGACCTTCTCTTTGAATAACAAATATTGTAACAACGTTTTTTTTTTCTACCAAATCTTATAACACTAAAAACCTATTTTACAAGATGTTTTCCTTATAGTGTTAAAAAATATATAATAAAAAAATTATATATATCTCACTAATATAGTGATTAGAAATATCATTTTTAACAATATGAAAAACCCAAAGAAAAATTATGAACCATTCATGTTACTCTCTCTTAGAAAGCTTACTATATAATTAAACTTCTTTTCTCATATAAATTATGAGAGTAAAGAAGACATTTGTAAAAAATTATAACTTTTATGATTAATGAATAAATTAAAAAACTATTAAAACTATTAAGTAGTGGTTACTCTCTTTTAGAGAGTTCATATACAATTAAACTTATTTTTTCATTTTAAAAAACGAGAGAAAAGAGACTAGTTATAAGAAAGTATAGCTTATGCTTAATGAACAATGGAATTAGCTTAGCTGCAAAGCAGTTAGTCCCTGTATTTAGATTACATATTGTTTTTACATTAAACATTATGTAAATAAATCAAGATTAAATTAGATTTTATTTAATAGCCTTCAAACTTAATACAGTATGAGTGGGTCTAATGGTTAAGAACATGTGTTTCCTCTTAAGAGGTTATAGGTTCAAATCCAGGCGGGGTAGGGTATGTATACTTTCGTAGACTTTACTAGTCAAATCGTTGGGCGGAGGGGATCCCTTGTCCCACAAATAAGGAGGTCTCATACACCAATTTGATGTGTTGGCTTGACCGTAACCTTAAAAATAAATTATAATTATTATTATTATTATGATTTTCATAAAAAAAAAATAAAAAAAATTCTATTATGTTTTTCATATTAAAAAAGCAAAACATTTCTATGTAAAGAGATCATACAAGACTTGATAAATTTGTTTTTCAATATATTTCATTATTCAACACAGGATTAATAAATTTAATAGATCCAAGTTAGAATAAATTTAGATCACCAACTTAACCTTAGAGAATAAATTTCGATCACCAACTTAGCCTTAGAGATGGTTTTTTTATTTTATCCTATAAAAATCTCTTGTGTTTTTTCTTTGCTTACCGCCTTAACTCCTCTGCCTGTAAAAATTTCACACATATATAAGGTTGAGCATTCTCTGAGATTTTATGTAATGTATTATGAGGTTCTTTCTTTGATTCTATCAATGTGCAATAGCTTCAAGGTTTGAATTTATGCTTTCAATGGTTGTAGTGCTTCGAAATGCAAATGCGAATTAACATATTATATAATACGCGTGCTTCGAATAAAAAGAAAAAAAAATCTTTCCTATAAAATAACTAAATAATAATTATGCACATATTTCCAACCACTCTTCACACACTAACAATCATAATTACATAACCCACTCTTTATAAACTTAGCCTTGAAAAGGAGTAATAAACAACCAACCACATAAAACACCCAATGTCTAACTTAATGGTATTTGGATCTTTGCTTTGTTATTCTTTACAATATCCATTACAGACATAAAACACCCAACGTGCCACCCACCACATAAAACACCCAACGTCTAACTTAATGGTATTTGGATCTTTTCTTTGATATTCCTTACAATATCCATTCCATGTCTACTTTTAGAATAAAGTCACTTCTTAATATACTTGTATACCATGTAGACAAATAAAGTATATACACAATTATAAGCCCATTAAAAAAAAAATGTCATTTTTTCATATAAATATTAATTATATATTAAATGTATTTAAACAAAATAAAATAAAAAACAGATATGAAAGAAAAATCAATGAAAGAAATTGTATTATGACAATTCTCCATACATATACAAAGAAATCTTCCTTACCCAATTTCCAATCGGATACAATTCACATTCATTCATTTTGTATACTTTCTGATCTTCCATGTTCTCTTGTACACACTTGTCGTATTTGTAAATTGAAAACTGAAAGCATAATATTATATAAATAACATGGCAGCTTCCCAGTGGAATTTGAATCTTGTAATCCAAAGTTTAATGTGATATTTCCATAACACATAAGTGCACATTCTCAACGATTGTAAATTTAAAGCATAGAAAAAAAAATAGCAACTTACAAGTAAGATTTATGTATTCTTCTTGATTTTTGTATTAGGGTTTTCAATGTTGTCAACATCATTTTTGCTTTATTTTATACATGCAAGATTGTTGAGAACCAGTCTCTGCATAGTAAGGTAATGTGTACACTCTCTCTATATTTTGATGAAAAGACGCTCAAAGTTTTGGTTTCTTTATCAGATAAAGGAACTTAAAGACTGCTCTAGGAAACCAAAGCAATTGTATGTCACTTTTGCCCAAAATTTCATCCAACAAAACACTGCGAGGGAAGCTCATCAACACTCAAAAACTGCTTTTGTAGTTATTCAAAAATCTCTTCAGCTTGGGTAAGTAGAGTTGTTTATTTTTGTGACTATATGTACTCTGTATCTCATAAGCGGATTTAAATTTTAACCTAAACTTTGATCAATTTTATTGGATCTGCCTTGTTATGAATCAATATAGATGAGGCTAGAGATGTGATTATTATATGTGCTTAAGGTAAGAGGAGATGAAACATGTAGATTTATTCCATGAATGACGATCGTTACTAGGAGCAATCAATCGATGAGTCGAGATAAATTATTCGATTCAGTAATGACATATATAATTAGGGTTGTTATTATTATTATACAAGATTATTGCCCTTATATCAAAGTATTCATTCGTGGAACTGTAGTAATTCCTAATTCTTGGAATCCCTCTCATCCACAACATAACATGGAACCATGTCAAGTTGTCACTTATTTTCTCGAGGAATTCATTAAATATGTATGGATATTATATAGTATGCAACCGTGTCAAATCACCTTCACTTATTTTCTACATGGAACATTTAGTTTTGTAGCTTTAGGTAGACACATGTTTAAAGAAATGTTGTAAGAGGAAATGACTTATGCAGCATGTCCACTGCTAATTCCTTCAATACCACATGGTTAGCATGCATGTAGCTACAATACACATGCCAAGGTTATGAACTATTTCGAGGAGACAATAAATCCATGCAGGGGAACAAGTGCCCCTCACTGATAATTAATTCAGTCACCAAGGAATATAATTAATATACATGTCTGGCCCTCATAAAAATTTAGTTGCAAGGCTGGGTAGAATGTTACCAAATTATCATCATCAGTTGGACATGGTGGTTCGATTAGATAAATCAACAATTGTAAATAGAGAGACAAATTTTTGCAACTTCAACCCAATGAGGATGCCTGGGAGTACCAGCCAGTGGAAAAATCTACTGCACAATTTTGACCATGTTCCTAATATTAACGATTAGTTACCAGAGTCTTGTACTTGAACCAATTTTAACCAAGTTCCTAAGATTAACAATTAGTTCCAAGAGTCTTAATCTTAGAAATTTTTCCATGCCTCACAACAAATTTTGACAATTTTGGGTTATTCAATCATTGTCTAGAGGGCGAGACAACAAAATAAATTTGTGAGAGATGTTGGCCTAAGTTTTGGACAAGCTCTTCACTACACAATAGTGTTGCACAAGTTCTTGACTGCACAATAACGATAGATGGTTTAGTGACCGCAATTGAGAGAGCATTGTGGCAACAATCAACCAATATAGCCTTCACAATGTTCTTCCACCTTAGTGTTGCATTGAATTGGTGGGAATATTTGTTTTATACTTTCCTAATGAATCTTTGTCTTTGTAATTTTTTTTATTGAAATGTAGCTTTTTTATTGCATTTCAATACGAGGCAAACACAACTCTCTCTGTTAGCCTTGAGTGAATTCCAACTTCAATTGATAATATGTTGGAATTGAAAATGTGTGAGCACCAAGAAAGATGACACTCAAATTGAAGCCTTCAATGGACCGAGGAGGAGGCACTTCATATTGTAGCGGAGGATACCAGTAGATTCCACCCGATTTTCAAGATGTAGGTTGTGTTCACCAGACAAGTTGTGCATATTTCTTTTACATTGGAACTACACTCTTGTCGATCTTCTCATATTAAATCAATCATAGTAAACAAGTTGCAAATGTGCATGAACAACAATATTGAACTATTACCAACAATATTGAAATGATTGAAATAGTTTTATTAAATTTTTTAAAGTAGATCAACAATAAGTAAAAAAAAACATGAATTTAATCAGATTTACTTTGCTATAATAAAAATAGTCCAGTAACTCTTCCCAGAAATAATTAATTGAATTTTGGGTGTGTTTCCTAACTAGCTTGAGGGAGTAGTAGAACTACAGACATTTGGAATTGATATTATTTCTAGTATATATAGTTCTTAATAATACTGAAAAGTCTTGAATTAATTGACTTTCTGGTGTGTCGCCTAACTAGCTTGACAGAGTAGTAGAACTACATACATTTGGAGTTGATATTCTTAATAATACTGAAAAGTATTCTAATTTATCGATAGTAATGGAAAACTGTTAATAATTTACATGAGTTGTGTGCAGAATGAAATGATACCAGATAGGGAATTATAGAATTTGGAAAAGAAAACCTGATAAAAGCAAGCTGGAATGTTGAACAACTTCAATCCTAAAGGAAATCTTCCTCCTAAAGGAAAGCTTCCTCCAAGCCAATGGAGAATTTTGTGATGAACAAAGGTACAATTAGTGATAATGATTTCATTCCAAATAAGGTCTGTTAGGTCTTTCCCTTCCAAGGGAAAGAAAACATGAGATATAAGAAAATAAAATGTTGTTCTTCTTCCCGACTATCGACCGTAGACCAGCCTCTCAATATTGACTTGAGGATCATGAACTGAATTCTCTTCACGCTTTAGGCGTCACTTTTGATCAAATATTTCTACGGCTTTGGCTCCCTCCTCTACCAATCTTCTCCGAATTTCTAACTTGGTGATTCTATGTAGGAGAGCCAACTATAGTTTATGCTTCCTCCACCTATGTTCCCATCTTTGTCTCTAGTACAGGGTAAACTAGCCAGGCTTATCATACTTTTTCATTTACCTCACCATAATTGGGACAACGTTCCCTAATCATCTCCTCCATGCACAAACGAACTTTTGCATTTACCTCACCATAACTGGGAGAACGTTCCCTAATCATCTCCTCCATGCGTGAAGGAATAAGAGCACAGGTGACTAAGTAAAGTAAACTTGTTGTTGTCGATCTGTTATGAATCATTATTGTTATGTGTTAGGTGGTGGCAGCAACAAGAAAATGAGGATGGCATAATTGGCATGCAGGTTGCCACGCCCCTAGTCTGCAACACCCACATACTACAACCACAGAGTGCACAACCCTAGATTACAGTGCCACCTCGTAAATAGCCAATGATATAATTCATTTTAGAAAATAATTTTTAACTCTGACAAATAACTTGAAAAAATTGCAACATACCATGGGAATAATGTCAAATCAAAGCTATTTAAACCAATAGAAAATTCAAGAGAAGAATTTAGAAAATTAGGAAAATGTAATGTTTTTGGAGGAAAATTCAAATAATAAGTTTATTTGGAGAACCTTGGCATATAATTTGTAAAAAGAATCAAAATGCACCTTTTAATCACCAAAAAAAACCAAATAATAGGCGGTCAATGATCATTGACCGCGAAGCGAAAACTATAGTCCCTAGCCGGAGGCAGGGACTAATAAACTACCGAAACCTTTCCTATCAAGAAAAAAAGTTTTTGACTATATGCTTAATGAATAAACTACAAGAACCTTTCCTATCAAGCAAAAAAGTATTTGACTATAAGAATAATGGTATGCTTTGTTTTATCCCCACACCCCCCAAAAAACTAGATGAACCTTGAAATGTAGTTTAATCAAAGAGATTTAATCTGTTATTCATGGCATCAAGGTTCTTATTGTTCTTCTTATATTATTTTTATTATGCATTCATTATTTTCCTTAGTTTTGTTACCATTTAGATGAATCTTGAAATGCAGTTTAATCAAAGATATTTAATCTGTTATTCATGACATTAAGATTGTTATGGTTTTTCTTATATATGTTTTTTGTAAAAAAAAAATTGTATTTCTTGATTAATCTGTTGTTATTATGCAAAACTGAAGTGTGTCACAAGCTTGTCACATGTTCCACCAAACTAGTGGAAACTGAAACATGTGGAAACCTTTTATACTTACGGCTAAAAATAACAACAACCGCCACTTGCTTCGCCATATAGTTGGAAACCAGAGCAAGTGGCAGCTGATGGTGTTAACAGTTTTGTCTGGACATATAATCAAAAATTGATAATTCAAACTAAACAGAAAACCTAAGCAGGAAGACAAGAAGAAAGCCCCATTTCCATGCAAGCGAGGCACAGAGGACTGAGAAAATTTAAACATTAGGAGGGTTGTTAGAACAGTGGAACCTGGCATCCGGAGAGCTTCCATGAGGAGTGTCGTCACTGGGTATGAGGGCAAAGGGTTGCGCGCAGGTCGAGCACCTCTTTTTGACAGGAGCATTCAAGAAGGCATCGAACAACATGTTGACTCTGTTGCTAATGAGGGTGTGTCGGTGGAGCTGCTCCATCATGTAGCCCCTCATCTCAAAGATGAACTCCAATTTCTCCAGACTGAAGAGACTAGGTGGCCTCTGGACACATTTTGCTTCTGGGTTGAGTAGTGGGGGCCCGATTGGGTAGTCCGTCATGGAGGTTTCCTCCTGGATGATGCAAGTGGCTCCTTCCATGGCTGTCATTGCATCCACTATTCCAATGTTGATGTTGGGTCTGTCTTGGGCATCCGAGACCATGTAGAGGAGGGATTCTGGTGGAACCTAAATTGGTTCATACTGGAATTCCTCCTTCATGAAGGCCATTGGAGGCGTAGTCATATTCTTGAGTTGTTTCTCTCTCCAAGTCGCGTAGGCATCTCTTCCTTGCATAATAACAGTACTAGGAGGGTCCCCTCTCTCATGCGGCATGACCAATCCTGGAGGCTAGAGAAATCTGAGAATGAGGTTAGAGAGGACGAGAGCCGAATCACTGAACAGAGCAAAGAAGCGGGGTGAAGAAGCAGAATGGTGAATGCCATGGCTGAGATGTAGAATTATTCGAGGGGATGATAAGACCACGTCGCCTCCTCCCGTACCTGTCGTCATCCCCCTGCCATTACTAAGTGAGGGCACCATTAATCCCGCGTGAGGGAGCAATCCTCCCTTCCTCGGTGTGTGTTTATGGTCATCCTCCATCCGAGAATAAGCCTTGGGGTGGCGACCGACCATATTTATGGCATGGATTGCATGGGGGTTGCGTGGCCTCCCTCGGGCTACGTGTCACCCCATCTGGGGACGATTCTCCTTATATTATTTTGATTATGCATTCGTTATTTTCCTTAGTTTTGGGAGTTACCAACCATGATTACAAGGAGGGGAAAGAGTCATTCACCAAATTTCACTAAAAGTCTTTATGTGTTCAATAAAATTAGGACGAAAAATTCCATATCTTCAATATACAAACGATTTTTTTAAGAAAAGATTTAACCATTAGGATGATTTAAATTTTTGATGGAGCATCCAAAAGAAACTAATGATGGGCAAAGATTAAAATTCCATATCCTCAATATACGGAAGCTTTTTTAAGAAAAGATTTAACCATTAGGATGATTTAAATTTTTGATGGAGCATCCAAAGGAAACTAATGATGAGCAAAGATTAAAGGTATATTTTGGGATCATTGAGGCAACTTATCAATGATATATATAAGTTTTTGAACAAAACAATTCAATAATCACGATGATTTAAATTTTTGATGGAGCATCCAAAGGAAACTTATGATAGGCAACAATTAAAGGTATATTTTGAGATCATTGATGTAACTTATCAATAGTGTATATAAGATTTTTGAACAAAACAATTCAATAATCATGTTGGGGTGAAAGTCTTAGTTATAAGGTAATAGTGACCTTCAAGTTTTGTTTCGAAGAAATCATATTTCAAGGGGATTCTCAAATAAGCATTATTAGAATGAACCAAATAACCCATAACCCTTGTTTGGGCATGTCAAAAAGGTGTGAGTGGATTAAGAAAGTGTTGAGATTCTTTAAGGACTATTCCTTCCAACATGTCAAAATCATTCCAATTAGGCCACACATTGCTTATTCATCAAGATATAGATCACAATGTCTCCATAAAAAAATATGATATACCCCCAATATGAATGAAGGAAGAAGAACTAGAAGACAAGGCTAAATAATATATTGATGAGGGGAACCCCTCAACTAGTAGGGGTAAATAAAGGCTTCGAGGAAACATTGCATGTAAACCAAAGATATGCAACCTTTTTATAGATCTTCTTGTGTTTTTCACACTTCCAAGAATGCAATGAAAATATTTAATGTTTTTGTGCCATGGATTAGAGATAGTAATATATGTGTGTTTTCCGAGATATTGTTTTCTACTAGAAGCTTCTCCAAGTTTTAAACTTCTAATAAAATTATTGTATGATTATGAAAAGTAAGAATTAAGATGGATGGCAAAGCATTAGAAAATTAATATTTTTAAGATGTATTATGAAATTTTTAACTATTCAAAGATGATACAGTTTCTCAAAATCTTATATTAATTACATTACATAACACCTATTTTCCGAAATAAAAATTATCTTTTATATATTAATGTTTGTAAAATGAAATCCTCCCTTCTCTTGATAAAGACAAATTTTTACATCTAACAAATAATAAATAAATAGCCCTCCCACCATACCAACATTTATCTTGAGTTGTTTTTTTAACAAAAACAACAATAAATCACTCTCTTTTACCATTTTTTTAAGCTACTGTTTATTTACACATTATCTTATAATACTCACCTTTTAAGCACCCACCTTTCTCTTAAATTTGTAAACCTCCTTTTAAGTTGAGATTTGATATTATTTTGTTGAATTGAGATCGTGATATTTTACTAAGGCTTTTAGGGTGGATTGATTTTGAAATAAGCACATGCATCGCCCACACTTGTCCCCTCTGCACCACTCTATGTACACTACAAGACATAAATCACGCAACATTGTTTATGCACATACTTGCATAGGGCTTACACTTCTATTTTCTTCCCTGAAACTCTCTAACCATGGTCAATTGGGACTTGAAAGTATTGATGGCAATAGGGAAAAAAATCATCTATAGATTTAGATGGCGAAGGTTTGGTTCATAGGGCTTTGATACAGGATGAGTTCACTCATTATTTGTAGTAGCGTCTATCTTTGCTAGATATGATCTAAATTGGGCATGTTTTGGAATTTTTAGCATTTAAAATAAAATAAAATATAGTTATATATTATATGCAATATAATATAGGAACAATCTTTTAAGGTCTATTCCAAAGTTAACAACAAATTTTATTATAGGGGTGAATCTTTATTAGGTTTTGATAGAGCATAACAATTGTAATCTAGATTATTAGATGTGGTATATAATTGACCCAGTGATAGTAAACAAACACAGTTATAGGTTTGTTTAAAACATAAAAAAATGATATTTGTCACTTTTACAGTGTCTCTTTTAAGGAGTGTGTTGGTGTGTACTTGGTGGGTAGTTTGTTGGGTGCTAGGGATAACAATAGGTTTGTTTTCTCCCATCATGGATAAGGTAATGAATCCTTCATTACCCACAAGAGGGTTGTAGTTCTAGAGAAAATGACATGTCTATTTCTAATATGATTAAGGTCCTAGAGAGGGGGTTTGTAGGGGAATTCACTACCTTGCTCAATTTGGCTTTGAAGATTTATATGAGCTTTAAACTCCATCCCTTTAACCCATTGCATTATGTGGCTCAATAATATTGAGGCAAATTCTAACCATACTTAATATTAAAGGTAAAAATGATGTAAGGAGGTGCAAAGATGGCATGCTTATTTCTAATTTGATGTTAGCATCTGGTGGGGGTGGCTTTCTGGGAGGATTGGGAAACAAGTTGCATCTTCCTTGGTTATCGTCAATCTCTCCTTGCTTGGGGTTTTTCCAGCTCCTCCTTCTCTAAGGCATTGGTGTTTTCTACTTAACTCCACTCTACTATGGGTAGTCAGGAGCCAATCACTATCTCCCATGATCTCCATCAACAAGACAACATTCTCCTCCTTCCCCTAATTTCTATTGTTGGTAGCCATTATTGAGATAGATACCCATAGATTTATAGAAGGGTGTATGTAAATGCTTTGTCTAGAGGAAGAACACCCATTTTATGCTTGAAAATTGTAGGGATGGTTTGTTATGCCCATGGATTCTTCTTGTCCTTTTGCACAATTGAGAGAAGAGGTTGTAGGCCATAAATGGGCAAAAGAGGGGGAATTATAAAAAGGAGTGATGGATGAAGCTTCTTGTCCATCCCTCCTCTCTTTTACTAAGATCTTCCATATGTTACCTATATGGTTGCACACTTGTCATGTCTTGTTAAGGAGCCACCTTTGTAATCTCCCCATTTTTGGATTCCCTTATGTTGCAGATTGGGATGCTTGCCAGAGTAGCCAATTGGGGGTGATAGGGAGCTCAGGTAGTTTTGAGGAGTTTTATGGGGCCCGACTTACATTATTCATCATATTTCATCATCAAGATCCATTCCGCATAGCTTGTCCTTGGTTTTGTTGCATTCCGTTGATTTCCATAATTTTGGGTTATTATTGAGCATATTTTAATTAATTACACTGAAGGTGCTATTTGGAGCTTATTTCTTGGAGAAACACCTTAGTATAATAGCTCGTTGGAATTGGAACGAAAATATCTACTAGATAGGATGATAAAAAGTGACTTTCAATGGTAGGAGAAGTTATAAGGGTGAATTAATCACTTTTTGGAGTAAAAAGCGTAATTAAATTAATAAAGTGATTTATGAAGAAATATTAAAAGATGAATTAAAAGTCAATTGAATGGAAAAAGGTAAAAGGGGGTATAAAAGAGAGATAGGGGTTTCTATTATCTTATTATGTTGATTAATATTTTGATGTCTGTCTTCTTGGCTAGAAAACTCAAGGTACTTGGGGTTTTTGAGGGTTTTCACTGAATAAACCTTAAATATCAGCAAGAGAGTGAACTAATCTCCCGTTCTTGATCCAATCTTGGCCAAGGTGGTGAAATATTCCACCCTCACCATTCTATTTCAGTTTCAAATCCATTTATGGCATTGCTGGTAAAGGAGGGCGCAACTGCTGGAGGATTTTACAGAGAGGGAGCACTGTCCAATAGGAAGGAGTTTGATTTCGCTTCTGGGAGTGAGATCTTGAAGAAATCTGAGTTGGTTTGTGTTTGGCTCACCTGGAGCAACTTTTCTTGGCACCCCTGGGGGTTTCTAACATCCATATTATTTATTCTCAGAGCTGGGGTGAATTTACTGGAGGGCACACTGAGGGTTTGAGATCCAATGATTTGTGGTCATATTTGACATCTATAGCCAGAGGAACTTCTCATATAAGTTAGCCATAATTAAATCTACAAGATTGCAACCATTTCATGAATATTTTACATCAGATTTATTGTGCATATTTCAGCATGGCGTAAGCAATAATGAGGGCACATTTCTCGGTATGGGAATTGTGGATTTTGCATGATATACCATCTCTTTTGGGCATCCATCATTAGGGGATTGAAAAGGAGGATCATTGACACTATTTCCTTGCCTTTTGGAGCCATTATAGGCCAATAAAGTGGTTGTTATATTACTTATATCAGATTTGGAAATTACTATCATTGGACAACCATTTATAATAAATAAACAAGCAAGGATTGTGTGGAGGTATTTGTTCTTTTGCGATGTATTACTTGTCATTTACTCTTATGTTTATTATAGTTTATGTTCCACTTGAATTCATGTTGTTTTATACAAGTTAAACTAAAAAACATAGATGGAAATGCAAGCTACAACCATGTTATGCAAACTGTTTGACATAATGCCTCAATGAGAAAAAAATGTCATATAAAAACATCAAGCAAATAATCATAACATCAGACACTTTGGGGGTTCTAAGGAGGTTGGAACTCATCCCATTGACCCTCTAAACACATCAATAATCCACCTTAACAATTGGGACAACAAGAGAGTTGATTTTCCCAAGAACTTTGAGCAAACACTTTAAGTGTTTGATGAATGTTCTCAACTAGTTAGATCTGATTTTTATATCAGATTTGGTTGGGGAACATTAGAGTGGTATCAAAGCGAAGATTCCTCCCAGCCTGAGGGTCTTCATGAAGGACAAATGGTTATTATAGAGGAGATTATATATTGTAATATGGAATATCAAGCTCTTAGTGAGACATTCAAGGCTCAGGTAACATTTCAAAAGTTTGTATCTATAAAAAATCCTAGGTGGAGTGAACATGATATTGCAGTATGGGCCAAGAAGATTGCAGAAGTGAAATATTGGAGAAGAAAAGAAGAGGAAAGAAGAGCTAACACAGTCAGGAAAGTGGATACATCACCACATGCTAGTGGATTGAAGGGAGCACAAATTGAGCCTACAACCATTAGGAGCATGGAACTTTGATACAGTTGCAAAAATCCTTGGGAGCTAGATCAAAGATGCAGGGGAAAGGGGAGAGTGCATTATATTGAGGTTCACTACGACAATGATGATGAGGATGTGGTATTAGATTCCTCATTAGAGTAGTCCCATAAGGACAATGACTCCTGCACACTGGGAGTTTGAGATCCAGTGATTTGTGGTCAGATTTGACATCTACAACTAGGGGAACTTATCATATAAGTTATCCATCATTAGATATACAAGATTTATTGTTATCCATCATATAAGTTATCCATCATTTCATGAATAGTTTACATCAGATTTATTGTGCATATTTCAGCAGGGCGTAAGAAACAAGGAGGGCACATTTCTTGGTATGGGAATTGTGGATTTTGCATGATATAACATCTCTTTTGGGCAGCCAGAATTAGGGGATTGAAAAGGAGGATCATTGACACTATTTCCTTGCCTTTTGGAGCAATTATAGGCCAATAAAGTGGTTGTTATATTACTTATATCAGATTTGGAAATTACTATCATTGGACAACCATTTATAATAAATAAACAAGCAAGGATTTTGTGGAGGTATTTGTGCTTTTGTTGTGTATTACTTTTCATTTACTCTTATGTTTATTCTAGTCTATGTTCCACTTGAATTCATGTTGTTTTATACAAGTTAAACTCAAAAACATGGACGAAAATGCAAGCTACAACCATGTTATGCAAACTGTTTGACATATTGCCTCAATGAGAAAAACTGTCATATACATAACAAAAAGAAAATAATCATAGTAGAAGACACTTTGGGGCTTCTAAGGAGGTTTGAAATCATCCCATTCACCCTCTAAACACATCAGTAATCCACCTTGACAGTTGGGACAACAAGAGAGTTGATTTTCCCAAGAACTTTGAGCAAACACTTTAAGTGTTTGGCGAAAGTTCTCAACCAGTTACATCTGATTTTTATATCAGATTTGGTTGGGGAACATTGCAACCTTTTCTATGTATTATGAATGCATGTGTCTTCTATTTTTAATCAATACTAATTGAGGAGGGAAGCAAGGGTCTTTGCAATATGTTATGGGGTAGCAACATTGTCTTGGATGGGGTAACAAGCATTGCATAAAGGAAGATAGGCATGAATTGGAGAAAATATTTGACTAAGAGAGTGTGACATGTAAGAGATAGGTACTTAAAGGTCCTATTAGAGATCTTAACTTTAATATTTTCAAAAAGGGATTCCCAAGAAATATTTCTTCACACAATTTCTAGAAGGGGAACACTAAGGTATTTGTAGGGAAGGGTGCCTATAGTAAATCCCTAAAAATTTTCATTGGTCTTTAAACAACCCTTCCAATATTGAAAAAGGAAAGCATGGACTTATTGTAACTGACATTTCCCTCTAAAGATTAGAGGAATACATCTAAATTAGCTCTAAATATCTTGGCTTCCTTGAGAGAAGTAACTCCTATGAGCATGGTGTCATCAACAGATTATAAATGAGACAAGGGGTATTAATTATGGAGTGATTGAAAATCCTTGGAGATCTTGTTTGGTTTTAGCATCAACTAGACTTCCCCTAAGACCTTCCACCATTAAGATGAAAATAAAAGAATAAATGGGGTCACCCTATTAGAGGCCTTAGTTTTGGGCAAAGATTTGTGATGGGCCTATGGAACAAAAAAGTGACTTGACCAAATTCACGATCCATTTTATCTAGTATAGGGAGAAATATTTTAATATCTTTATGATGATGTCCCAATTTAGTATATCATAGGCCTTGGACATGTCAAGCTTCATCTCTGTGCTTGGTTTTTTGTTGTTTTTCATAGAGTGTATTGTTTTGCATTCCATAATTATTCCTTCCATGATTTGGAAGCCTCCTACATAATGTTAATTCCCTAGACAAAGCCCTATGTAAATCCCTATATACTGAGTTGTTGTATTTCTATTGTTATATATCAAGGAGACCTAGTTTTAGGATCATCTCACGTTATACATTTGTTCTATTGTAAAAAGAGGTTTTTTGTTGGCATGTTTACAGACAAAAGGCAGAGTATGTTTGTTTGCCATTGATGGAAAAATCAGCACGGCGAGAGTATGCTTGTTTGTCAATGATGGCAATATCAACAACGCAATGATGATGGAAAACTAGAAAAAGGTTGAGGGCTTCCTTGACACTTAGAAATTATTCCAAGATGGGAAGATGTGTAAGCTCAGGAGGAGGAGAAACAATGATCATTGGATCACTCATCCCGATTTCTCGATGGTCGTCATATCTGAATTCAAACAGGAGGAGCACGTAGAAGAGGAGAACAAATCTCAGACATTGGATCTGAGCGTCGAGGACCAACAAGTGTCAGATCCTGTATAACTGCGAAGAGGATAAGGTCGAGTACTATCCTCTAACTTCGTGATATGCGAGGTCATGAAATGATCCAGGCCGTTGGAGCCATATGACGCGTGGAAAGCGATTGGAATTTCACTAACTTGCACATTGGAGGAGTTAAAGGAGCATGATATGTGAACTCGCGATATGCGAGGTCACAAAATGATCCTAGCCATTGGAACCAGAGGACACATGGCAAGCGATTGGAATTTCGCTGACTTGCACATTAGAGGAGTCAAAGAAGCATGACATAGAAACTCGTGATATACAAAGTCGCGATGAGATATGAGTCGTCAGATCGAAGAAAAGTTCTGGATCGTTGATATGGCAAGCAAAGAACTTGAATTATTGGCCCGTGGTCATAGCCAAGGTCACATCGTCGAAGGATGGAGGAAGGAGCTAGTCCATCTAAGCTCCATTTCAGAGATCGTGACTTGGGAGAGTCGAGACACCTCATACCAAGATCCCCGAAGTCGCGAGTTGCGAAGCGATTTCTAAATAAGCGCTTGGTCACCGCCGGTGGTCATGAGAAGGGATAATCGTGGTGATTCAAAATCAATCATTCGAAACGCGAAATCATGAAATCACTTTATGTTTAGCGTTCGGTCACAGCCAATGGGCATATGGGATAAATGTGAGACCCCGCGGATGTAATCCAATGGTGTTGATTAATCGGGAATTTGATTGAAGGGCTATTGTTTCACTTCACGGTTAATTTTTCAGTTACGATTAAGTTAGTAGAATTGAATCATAGTTCTTGTAAATTTGGCGATTCATTAGCTGATGAGTTTTCTGGGAGATTTGAGGTGTAATTGATTGGGGGATATAGCATAAAAGGGAAATACTATGACCGTGTGAAGTTGGTTGTTCTAACTGAAAGATGAGTTGAACTGTAAGAAAGGTAAAATTATAGTATGCACAGTGTGAGATCAATCTCAGAGATGAGAAATAGAATATGAACAGACAAAAGCAGAGAAGATTTGCATCTTAAAGTAAATAGATAGAAACATAATAGATTTGCAGAATAGACAAAAGCAGAGTAGAATTGTAGAACATATAGAAGCAGAGCATATTTTCAGAACAAAGAAGAATCAATAAGAATTGATATATCTGTATTCTTGATTATTCAGTCAAAACTTTCATAATCAGGGAGGTAGGGAGGTGCTAGGGAGGATTGTAGTCCTCTATTATTCAAGTTGGTGCTTGAATACTGGAAGTTGTAGCTTTCATCTAGTTGTGGCTAGAAAACAAGGTGGCAGGGTGGTGCTAGGGAAAACACAGAGTTTTCTGTATGCAAGTTGGTGCATGTATAAGTGGAAGTAGTCGCTTCAATCTAGTTGGTGCTGGAACACTCAGGGAGTTGGTGCTTCCTTCTAGTGGGTGCTAGAGAAATCAGAGAGTTGGTGCTCTCAGCAAGTTGGAGCTTGTAAAATAGAGGTGGTAGCCTCATTTTGAGTTGGTGCTTAAAGATAGATGATGTAAATAACTTAAAAGTATGCCTATCATTCGAAGAAGAAGAGGTTTTCTCCCTTTATGGGTTTCCTCATGAAAATATGTCTCTGTGTGTATCTTATGTGTGACTGATGTTCATTATTTATATTGTTCATATCTTGTATAATATTGATGGTCACTTGGAGAAGATTAAAAATTGTTTGAATAATCATATATTGTTTAATCACAGTAACAATTGATTCACTCCCCCTCTTAGTTGTCTTAGTAATTTCAACAATTGGTATCAGAGCAGGTTCCTTTTATTTAAAGGTAGATCTGTAAGCTTAAACATGACAAGTCATGAAGAGACTTCAGCCAATAAGCCTCCTTTATTTGATGGAACAAATTTTGCCTTATGGAAAGTTAGAATGAGGACATACATAATGGCCTTAGGTGTTGATGTTTGGGATGTAGTAGAAATTGGATATATAAAACCTGTTGTGCTAGCTTCTAAAGTTGATAAGTTAGAATTTAGCTTCAATGCAAAGGCAATGAATGCTATCTTGAATGGACTTGTTGAAGCTAAGTTTGAAAAGGTGATGCATCTTGAATCTGCCAAAGCAATGTGGGATAAACTTATTAGCAATTAGATGCCAAACTTCAAACATATAGATTGAAATTTGAACAACCAAAGATGAATGAAGATGAAATAGTTAGTAAGTATTTTTTACGAGTTGAAGATCTTGTGAATGCCATGAAGGGTCTTGGTGAGAAGATTGAAGATGCATTTTTAGTTCAGAAGATTTTAAGATCTCTGCTTGATAGATTTAATCCAAAATTTTCTGCAATAGAAGAACTAAATGATCTTAAAACTCTGTCTCTTGATCAACTCCTAGGAACTCTAATTGCATATGAAATGATAATTAGCAAAGATAAATCCATCACTAGAGAAGCATATTTTAAAGCAGACAAGAATACTGATTCAAAATTAGATGATATTGAGGCAAAATTTCTGAGAAAGTTAAAGAAAGGATTAGGAAAATATCAAGGCAAGCTGACCTTCAAATGTTTTAACTATGGAAAGATAGGTCATTTTTCATCTAAGTGTCCTCACAAGAAAAAGGACCAGAACTCTGATGATGAAAATAAATGCAAATTTAAGAAATATAGTAAAAAGAAAAGTTTGTGTGCAAACAATGACGACTCCTCATAAGACATAGATAGTGATTCATCTTGTGAAGACAAAGTGAATGATTTTATGCTTATGGCTATGGGAGATCTTGATGATGAACAAAAAGGAGGTGACATGAACGACGAATAAGTTTTGGTGGATATGGAAGGTGAATTAATTAGTGCTTTGGAAGAAATTGACAGACTCAGATTTAATAAGAGAAAACAAAAACAATTGTTGATGTAGTTTAAAATGAATGGTAAAAAACCCGATGAAGACTTTGCCTTGATAAAAGTGGATTTAGAAGAGGCAAAGAAAATAGAGGACATTTTGAAACAACAATTATTAGAGAAGAAAGCGAAATGTGAAGCCTTGGAAGAAGAGATAGTAAAAAACAGAAAAGAGATGGAGAAGTTTAAGACATTGTATCACCAAAATCTGTCAAGTATTAAAGCCTTAGAAGGATTAACCTCCATTCTAAATCGGAAAAGGAATCCAAAGTTGAAAGCTGGCTTGAGTTATGAAGAAGGATCAAGTAGTGATCAACCAAGTAACATAGAATCCATCAAGTTTGTCAAATCTACAATCATTGACAACAACCACTCTGCAGAAACAAAGAAAGATAATCAGCCGCCAAGAAGGAATGAAAGAAAAAGTACCAGAACTGAATCTGTAGATCAAAGAAATAACACAAACACATCTACTGGTCAAATAAATCATTAGCATGGAAGAAACTGACTCGCTCAAAGAAGACAACCATTTTCCAGGTACAAAGGGTTTTTCTATGGATATTTCTTTTTCTGTTCTAACTTTGGTCACAAAGCTGTAAATTGTTCTTTAAGATTTATATATGAGCAATCAAGATACTCAAGGAATAATTATCTGCCACAACAAAGATTAAGACAACCAAGTAACAAACAACCACAGACTACAAATCATGTGATAGCTGGGAAAAAGACGCAGGTTAAGCATAACAATAGTTATGAGCATAATAATCGTTATGATCTGCTATTTAGTGAAACAGAATGTTACACCTGCCATAAATATGGACATAAAGCTGCAGACTGTTGCTTAAGGAACTATAAGAAAGATTTGAATCCTGCTACTGAAAATTTTAAGGTTTGGAAGAAGAAAGAAGATGACAAGTGTGGATTAGTATTATCATCCCAAAGACAAAATAATCCCTGATATTGACAGTGGATGTTCCAAACATATGACTGGAGACAAAAGTAAGTTTCTAACTCTAAGTGAAAGCAAATCAGGGAATGTAACTTTTGGAAACGATGCACTAGGAAAAATAAAAGGTAAAGGAATGGTAAGTCTAAGTAATGGAAAAGGGAAAGCTCAATATGTGCTGTTTGTAGATGGTCTGAAACATAATCTGCTTAGTGTCATTCAAGTTTGTGACCAAGGATGTAAAGTTTTTTTTACTTCTAAATATTGTAGAATAAAATATGTGAATTCAGGACAGTTGATTGCAAAAGGCATAAGAACAAAAAACAACGTCTATGTTTTAAAAGAAGAAAAAAAAGAATGTCACTTAAGCAAGTATGATGAAAGTTGGCTATGGCATAGGAGACTTGGACACCTAAATTTTGATAATATAATCAAACTTAGAACTAGTGGGGCAGTAAAAGATCTTCCAAAGATATCAAAGCCATATGATTATGTTTGTAAACCTTTCCAAATAGGAAAGCTTACTCGAACACAGTTTAAATATAAGAACTTTCCTTCTACAAAAAAATCTCTTCAGTTAGTACATATGGATTTATGTGGACCATCAAGGAAGGAAGGTACAAGAAAACAAAAACTATTTCATGTTGATTATTGATGATTATTCTAGACTAACATGGGTTTCCTTTCTGAAAGAAAATTTTGAAGCATTCGAAAAATTCAAAGTGTTTAAGGCTTTGACTGAGAATCAAATAGGAAAAATATTGAAGGCAGTAAGGTCTGATAGAGGAGGTGATTTTAGTTCATGGAATTTCAAAGAGTTTTGTGATAAACATGGGATCAAAAGAGAGTATACTATCCCAAGGAATCCACAACAAAATGGAGTAGTTGAGAGGCAAAATATACTAGTTCAACAGATGTCAAGATCAATGATGAATGAAAGGAATATTGCTCAGACATATTGGGTGGAAACAATTCATACAGTTTTACATATTCTTAACAAATCTCATCTTAGGTCACACATTGACAAGACTCCTTATGAACCATGGTTTGGAAGACCTGCCTCAATCAAGAATTTTAAAGTCTTTGGGAGTAAGTGTTATATCAAGAATAATGATGAAAATTTTGGCAAATATGATGATAGGGATGATGAAGGTATATTCTTAGGTTATGCTACAAACAATAAAGGATACAGATGCTATAATAAGAGGTTGCATAAATTGGTTGATTGTATCGACATAAAAGTTGATGAAGAAATACCGATACGAAATGTAAGCAATGTTGAATCAACTACAGAAGATATAGTTGAAGTTGAAGATGAACATGTCCAAGGATCCAAAAGAGAATACTATGAATCATATGAAGATACAAATACTCAGGCATAATCAACTAGGCAGACTGAAACAAAACCACCTCTAAGAATTGTTAGAAAGAATCATCCTGAAAATCAGATAATTGGTGATATGAATAAAGGAGTTCAGACAAGAAGGAAATTGATTAAAGACTCAAAACAATCTCATGTTGATTTCCTATCTATGATTGAACCTAAAATTGTTGATGAAGCCAACAAGCATGATGATTGGATTAGAACAATGAATGAAGAGCTTGATCAGATTGAGAAGAACAACACTTGGGAGCTTGTTCCTAGACCTGAAGATAAGAATGTAATAGGCTCCAAATGGGTATTCAAGAATAAAATGAATGAAAAAGGAAAAATTGTTAGGAATAAAGCTAGATTGGTCTATAAAGGGTATGCACAAGTTGAAGGACATGATTTTGATGAAACCTTTGCACCAGTGGCAAGATTGAAAGCCATCAGAATGTTTCTTGCATACTCATGTCATAAGAACTTTAAAGCATATCAGATGGATGTTAAGTCAAAATTTCTTAATGGAGATCTAGAGGAAGAAGTATATATGGAGCAACTTGAAGGATTTTCACTGACAGATAATCCTGACTATGTCTGCAAGCTGAAGAAGGATTTATATGGACTGAAACAAGCACCACGAGCTTGGTATTATAGATTGGATAAATTTTTACAAGACAAAGGGTTCAAGAAAGGTACTCTTGACATCAATCTATATATTAAATCTGAAGGTGATGATCTATTAGTTGTTTTGGTTTATGTAGATGACATTATTTTTGTATGTACTAATGACTCTTCTATTCAGTGGTTTTCTAATTCTATGCAAGCAGAGTTTGAGATGTCCATGATAAGAGAACTGCCAGATTTTCTTGGTTTACAAGTAAATCAAAGTTCTGCAGGAATATTTATCTCTCAAGAAAAATGTTTGAAAGAGATGTTGAAAAAGTTCTAGATGGAAGATTCTTCTCCTGTTAGTACACCTATGGTGGTTGGTTGCAAGCTCAGTAAAGATGATATTTCACTTGATGTTGATCAAAGAACATATCGATCAATGATAGGCAATATTCTGTACATCATCGCATCCTGTCCTGATTTAATGCAAGCTGTTGGAATGGTAGGTCGTTATCAATCTGCTCCCAAACAAAGTCATTTAGTAGATATCAAAAGGATATTCAAATACTTGAAGGGAACAATGAATTATGGTCTGTGGTATCCTAGAAATCATAACTTTCAGTTAAATGCTTATTCAGATGTTGATTGGGCAAATTGCGTGGATGAGAGAAAGAGCACTAGTGGAGGTTCATTTTTCCTGGGTGACTCGTTAATATCATGGATTAGTAAGAAACAAGGATCTATTTCTTTATCAACTACAGAGGCAAAGTACATTGCTACTGCTACTTGCTACACTCAGTTATTATGGATGATACAAACTCTTGCAGATTTGAAGGTAACCTATACTGATCCCATTCCAATTCACTATGATAACACTAGTGCCATTAGTGTCTCCAAGAATCCTGTTCTTCATTCCAAGACTAAGCATATACCAATCAAATATCATTTCCTCGGAGAACATGTTACAAATAGAGTTGTTCAGTTGAATTATATTCCTTCCAAATAACAGATAGCTGATATATTTACTAAACCGTTAGCAACGACACCATTTGGATATCTTCGTTAGAAGTTGGGGGTTATATCTTCTTTCATCTAATCTATTCACCTTGTCAGGGGGAGTACTGATTGAATATATGTTGTATTTATGGTGAATATAGCTCTGGTTCTTCTTTTCTTAGTTGACATAGGGAGTATGTGTTGGTAACATATTTGATACCTTCGATATGTACTGCAACAACTCAGGGGGAGCGTGTTTTTTCTTTGACATTGATGTCAAAGGGGGAGAAAAAGTGTGGTAAGTGATACAATGGTATGGATGCTAATAGTTTTGGATATAGTTGTAGATGATACAGTTGGATGTTCATACAGAATAGTGTAGTTCTTCAGGTTCTTCAAGGTTGCCATCAATGCCAAAGGGGGAGATTGTTGGCATGTTTACATACAAAAGGCAGAGTATGTTTGTTTGTCATTGATGGAAAAATCAACACGACGAGAGTATGCTTGTTTGTCGATGATGGCAATATCAACAACGCAACGATGATGGAAAATAAGAAAAAGGTTGAGGGCTTCCTTGACACTTAGAAATTCTTCCAAGACGGGAATATGTGTAAGCTCAGGAGGAGGAGAAACATTGATCATTGGATCACTCATGCTGATTTACCGATGGCCTTTAGATCTGAATTCAGACATGAGGAGCATGCAGAAGAGGAGAACAAATCTCAGACGTTGGATCTGAGTGTTGAGGACCAACAACCGTCAGATCCTGTATAACTGTGAAGAGGATAAGGCTGAGTACTATCCTCTAACTTTGCGATATGCGAGGTCGCGAAATGATCCTGGTTGTTGGAGCCAGAGGACACGTGGTGAGCGATTGGAATTTCACTGACTTGCACATTGGAGGAGTCAAAGGAGCGTGATATGTGAGCTCGCGATATGCAAGGTCGTGAAATGATCCCGGCCGTTGGAGCCAGAGGACATGTGGCGAGCGATTAGAATTTCGTTGACTTGCACATTGGAGGAGTCAAAGAAGTGTGACATAGAAAATCACGATATGCGAAGTCGCGATGAGATCTAAGCCGTCAGATTGAAGAAAATTTCTAGACCGTTGATCTGGAAAGCGAAGCACTTGAATGTTTGGCACATGGTCATAGCCAAGGTCAGATCGTCGAAGGCTGGAGGAAGGAGCTAGTCCAGCTAAGCTCCATTTTGGAGATCGCGACTTGGGAGAGTCGAGACACCTGATACCAAGATCCCCGAAGTCATGAGTCGCGAAGTGCTTGGTCACTGCTGGTGGTCACGAGAAGGGAATGAGCTAGTAGCTAAGCTCCACTTCAGAGATTGCGTGTTGGGATAATCATGGTGATTCATAATCAATCATCTGAAACACGAAATCACTTTTTGTTTAACGTTCGGTCACAACCAATGGGCATATGGGATAAATGTGAGACCCTAGGGATGTAATCCAACGGTGCTGATTAATCGAGAATTTGATCGAAGGGCTACTATTTCACTTCACGGTTAATTGTTCAATTACGATTCAGTTAGTAGAATTGAATCACAGTTCTTGGACTTTTGGTGATTCATTAGTTGATACGGTTTCTGGGAGATTCGAGGTATAACTGATCGAGGAATATAACATAAAAGGGAAATGCTATGAACATGTGAAGTTAGTTGTTCTAACTGAAAAATGAGTTGAACTATAAGAAAGGTAAAATTAAGATGAGAAACAAAAGCTAAATAGACAGAAGCAAGAGCAGAATTGTAGAACATATAGAAACATAATAGATTTGTAGAACAGACAGAAGCATAGAAGAATTACATCTTAAAGAAAACATATAGAAACATAATAGATTTGCAGAATAGACAGAAGCAGAGTAGAATTGCAGAACAAATAGAAGCAGAGAAGATTTGTAGAACAAAGAAGAATCGGTAAGAATTGATATATCTGTATTCTTGATTATTCAGTCAAAAATTTCATAATCAGGGAGGTAGGGAGGTGCTAGGGAGGAATGTAGTCCTCTGTTATTCAATTTGGTGCTTGAATACTGGAAGTTGTAGCTTTCATCTAGTTGTGGCTAGAAAACATGGTGGCAGGGTGGTGCTAGGGAACACACATAGTTTTCTGTATGCAAGTTGGTGCCTGTGTAAGTGGAAGTAGGTGGTTCCATCTAGTTGGTGCTGGAACACTCATGGAGTTGGTGCTTCCTTCTAGTGGGTGCTAGAGAAACCAAAGATTTGCTGCTATCATCAAGTTGCAGCTTGTAAAATAGAGGTGGTAGCCTCATTTTGAGTTGGTGCTCAAAGATAGGTGATGTAAAAAACTTAAAAGATTGCCTAACATTCGAAGAAGAAGAGGGTTTCTCACTTTATGGGTTTCCTCATGAAAATATGTCTCTGTGTATATTTTATGTGTGACTAATGTTCATTATTTATGTTGTTCATATCTTGTATAATATTGATGGTCACTTGGAGAAGGTTAACAATTGTTTGAATAGTCATATATTGTTTAAGCACAGTAACAACTGATTCACCCCCCCTCTCAGTTGTCTTAGTAATTTCAACAGTTTCCCCCTCAAAAAGGCTTCACATTCATTCTTCTCTCTTTATCAAGGCATGGAGTTACTTCTCTCTATATTTTTATGCTATTTTGGTCGTTTGGTGCATAATATTTGGATTCAAATCATACAATCTTAGGGTTTTTCTCCTACAAGCGAGTCATATTGGAATTTCACTATAATTTTTTTTTGCAGAGACATTTCAAACTTTGAAATTTGTAGTATACTAATCAGACATAGTGAAGTACTTATGGTAAAAAATTTAGGTACTAGTTCTTCATAATTTTTGAGATGTAGACTGTGGAAGTTAAGGTTTGTGACTGGTCTTGAAATTAGTTTCAAAGTAGTCATTTTGAAATTTTCGCTATAAATTTTTTTGGCAAGGTTTCAGACTATGAATTTTTCAAAATCCCAAGGATACATTGTAAAGTATTTATGGTAAAAAATTAGTGTTTTGGATCATTTTATTTTCCGAGATACAAGCTATGGAAATTAGGGTTATTTGACTAGTCCTAAAACTAGTATCAAACAAGTGTTGTTGGTAGAAGTGTCGTATTTGAAGTTTTGAAAGTCCAAATTAAGTGACACGATTTCTTTGTAAAGAAGATAGACAATAGTATTTTAGGTAAAAAAATTAGAAATAGATATGAAATATTGGACACGTGGAATTCTGTACAAGGTCATTCTCCAGAAAGGACCAAAAAACAACAATTTTGGTAAAGTTGCCCTAAATTTCACTTAGCACATCAAATTTTTTTCATGCCTATGGCATTGTAGTGAAGAAACATCATAGTACCACACAAAAAAAATCATACTTAGAAGGTGTTGATGCGACGAATGGAAAGTCCTCACTCAAGCATTTTTTAATCTCACTAGGCTAAGGTGAGATAGGCGGGAATGTTACCCTGAGATTATAGTCTGTTCGAAATTATCAATCAGCCATCAAGAAATATTTTCTTGGTCCTGATGCTATTATCAAGTTGTATGATTTTGCTAAAAAAAATTAAAAAATTCTTATGTATGAATTTTTATAAAATTAAAATGAAAAAACTAAAGAATACATACAATTTGAAAAATAATAACAACCAAATGCCTCTTTTCAAACCCCAGTGAGGGTATGGATGAAAAAAAGAGTTATAATTCGAGGATGGAATTTTAACAATCATACAAAGACAATTGATGTTTGAAAAAAAAAAGAAAAAGACCAAGACTGAAAAGTACTGGATCAACCAAGCCACAAGCTCATCAAGTCTTGACTCTGCAAAATAGTCTTAATCAAAACAAAAAAAATAATTCAGGAATTCTTATGAAACTAAACAAACTGCCAAGATAAATGAATGATCTTCTGAAACATGTCAAAATTCTATTCTTTTTGGTCCTTTCTTCTTTGACACCTTTAGAATGATCATGTTGTAAACAAGATGATTTATCTCTTATAAAACAAAGAAAATGAAAGAATGAATATAAACAATCTCACTTGAAACAAGAGAAAACCTTATTAGAAGCATTTCTCTCTAATTCCTCATGTTTTCCTAGTCCTTCTTTTCTTCCTTTTATCCTCTAAAAGGTATTTCTTCAAGTAGTTGAACTATTTTTAGTTACTAAAGTTAAATAAATTTAGTTAATAGATAGCAAAAAATATTTTATATGATGAGGATAATCAATAAATAATGTAATAACTAAATATGTGGGTCCCCTTGTTGTATACATATTTTTGTTTCAATAATCATTTGTAAATTTTCCTTTTCGCTCCACAATATCATCAAATATAAAAATCAACATAAAAAAATATACCATAACATGCATCAAACATCATGACATATGCCACTTGTAACTTCCAAAATATAATATGATATTTTAAGTCTCAAAATTAAATATCAAAATTTTGTTATTTGTCCAAAAGAAAAAGTGCCATTGTCAAATATCCATTAAGAAAAAAATAAAATAACTAGGGGAATTTCTAAGGAATTCTTCCCTTTCCTTGATGAAGTCTTCATACCGAGACTTCTTCTCTTCCAACTGTGCTAATTTTGGATGCATATCCCTTATGTTTCTCTTATCACTGCTTATTGATTTTATCTTGGAGTGAGCAGAGGAAGAAGATTTGTCCATGCTCGAAGAGTTGATTGGTTTCTTTCCTTTGTCTATCTGATAGTTATGAAGGGGAGTTTTATGATATTTAGGTGGCAAAGGTGGAGGAGGCATAGATGTATTTGTAGCAACAATATGAATGGTAAGGTTGGGTGAACAAGAGAAGGAGGAAAAGATGGATTTGTGGCAACAATATGAACTGGATGAGGAGGGGGGTCAATGGGCCATTGATTGGCACCATAGGATGGATTAACAAGAATGATACCCCATCCATCATTATGTGGTTGTACAGGGGACTCGATAACATTGGAAATACTAGGGTGAGGCTACAATATGACATTAGGAGGTACTTGGGGCTGAGACAAGGGATGTTTTCAACCAAGATTTAAATTCCTAGTTTGAATCAGCTGCTAAAATTCATCAAAATCAACATCAAAATGTATAGACAATCTTAAATTTTTATGCCCCCCAGGTTTCCAAAATGTGTTAGGAAATCTCTGTCTTCTTCCTATGTTTCTTCCTCTACCGAAAAATCTCACCTATATCCATCATAGTCAAATTAGTACATGAAATATAAGACACGATAAAATTAAACATCTAATGCAGTTTGTCATCATGATTAATTTGGCTCTGAGATAACACAACCATGCAACACAAAAAAGGAAATGAAAGGGAAAAGTGAAAACATGGACATAAGTGAAACTCTGTATTTATCCATCCAACATCATTTAATATATGAAATCCATACATATATACCACCACTTCTCAATATATGTACAAAAAATCACAAGGATATTATCAAAACTTCAACTTTAAACCATGTATGCAAGTATCTTTATGAAAACAATTAGTCCAAAAAACATTATGAGTCCTTTTCAATCATTTGTGCATGTTGTAATGTAGTTCTGTTTTCAATTAATCATGTTGTTTATACATTCAAATCACATATATTTCATATGCCTTTTATCTTTAATTATATATACAATGCAAGACTTTAAAAATTATTTAAATGAATGGGTGTTACACATTATTTTCGTCACCCCTATGACCGTTAATGATGTAAACCTATCCTTTGTCTTTATAAGGATTAATGGCCTTAATCCTTGAAGAATAATGAAGATACTTTTTCCCAGAGAAATGAAATTATACTTTTCCTTTGTAAAAACCTTATAAAGAGGGATCATTGCACTTTGTTAAGTGTTTAGGGTGCGAGGATCTAGGATCTTTGTAGGCTTCACCATAATGTCCTACGACGTCATCGCACTCTGCTCAGTATTAAGGGTGAGACGATTTTCTGTACGAAGGAAAAAGAGAATCTTCTCGATCCTTCTAGAAGAGAAGCTTCAAGGGTGAGTTGGCGTCTGATCAGTTTGGATCTGAGTCACATCCATGATATCATGGGATCATCCTAACCTCCTCACCCTATCCTTTTCAGCTTATAAAAGGAGAGGAGTTGTCATTGGGAAAGTTATCTTGATTGGGTTTGAGTAATTTTTATAGCTTGGAGTTTTTGGAGCTTGTATGTTGGCTTTGAGCTTTGCTTTGTTAAGATAGATTGTTGATCTCATAATCCATGGAGTAGAAGTGTGTGGGAAGCAAAGAAATGTTGGAAGGAACCTGACAACATCAAGGCATCTGGTTGTATCTTTCTTCCACATTATTTAATACAGTGATATATTTATTTCCCATAAAATTGGTCTTATTTTATTGTATGACTCTTTGATCACATACATAGGTTTTGTTGAGTATACATTATTGCTTTCACTTCGTTGTCTTGTGTCTTTTTATAGGTTCAACATCCCATAAGCCTTGGAATGGAGCAAGGATGACACTAGCGAGGAAAAATGACATTTAAAAGGCATGTCATTTATCTCTTGTTAGTTAGTATGATTGATAATTAAATCTTAGGGAAAATTTTATATTATGTCTTGTTTTGTTCTAGTTTTGGGGTGAAACTAGGGAGATCTGTTTTTTTCCACACTTATCGATTTGTCCGATAACAATGGGATTTAAGGATATTGACTTATGTAAAGTGAAATTAATGAGGGGATATGTGTCTATATAATAATCCTTAAATCATATGAATTTCATTAATTCCATCCAACATATAAGTCATTGTATATAACATGTCCATCATTCTTAATAATCAATCATATGAATGTTCTATTATGTGAAATATTATAATATCCATGCTCACCCAAAACTTAGTCATAAATAATCATAACAATTCTAGGTAAACCTTCATCCATTTATTATTGGGTTTGTGTTATTTTATGCTCAAACTTCGAACCATAATTAAAAAGTAGAACCATAGAATAATACCCAATATAAAAATGAAGTTCAATATGTTGTGAGTTTCGATTCATAAATATAGCCATAACCCATTCTCATTGAATTCTAGTAAATTACTCAATACTTCCAAACAATAATATGATAACCAATCAACATACCATACCAAATAATGAGTGCATATTAAACTTTGACCAAATTTGGGTGAAACTCCAAAATTTTTGTCAACCCAATACCATAATGGGTTGAGGAAGTGATGTAAGGAAGAGCAATAGTACAACTGGGAAATATAACATTCTTTTGAATATGAGAGACCCAAGTTTGGGCCGGTGGGTTTACAGTCACATAGACGGGTTCATAACCCATTTTCCTTTAAAACTATCATATCTAGGCTTGACATGAACAAACTCAACCTGACTGTAAAAACCATTTATAAAATTCTCCTCTCAACTCAAATCAAAGTGAAAAATATGTCAACTAGGATCATGCATATGAAATCCAACATTTCACAAATACAGACAACTTAAGTTGGAAGAAAGAGGCACGGAAGAATAATAGCTTGAATGGAAGAGCCATACATTGCATGTAACTCAATGGACCCGAGTTCGAGTCTATGAGCCTTAACACAAAGTTAGGTTTTGAATGTGTGACCTTTAAATCAATTAAATCCAACAGAAACACAAAGTACTACTCACTAAGAAAGAGTTAGTTTTAAGTAATGTCACAATCATTTTATAAAGCTCAAAACCTATAAAATAATTTGAATTTGACTCAGATTGAAACAAAACACTATCAACCCAATCCAACAACTCTTATTTGAAAACAAATCATAACAACAACTCAGATGTAACCCAACATAAATACAAGTTTTGAGTTTTTTCACTACATGCACAAGATGGGTTTGAATCATCAAGTACCATGAAAGAATTTTACCTAGTAATGTAAAGAATAGAGGCATGGGCATATTAAAAAATTGAACATAATGAAACCCATTATCTTTTGTTTATAAATTGAAGTGGGTGTGTCCCATTTAACTCAAAATCACTACAGAATGTACAAAATGTCACAAAAGGTCGAGCTCGAATCCACTTACAACACATATAAACCAAAACTCAATCAAAGTTTTTTCCTTTTCTAAATTGTCATGGAAAGTGAAAATATGGAGCATGAAAGACATAACCCAACCAAATTTCGAAAAATAATCATTTCTTTGTTTATTTTCTTCAAGAAGTGACAGAGAAGGGAGAGAGGAAACATTCATGCACACAACAATACTATCCAAAGCCAAACTTCAACAATCTTAAGACAAATATGTTGTAGAATATGTAAAATAGACTATGCACTCATACCTTGACCAATGATGCTTTTATACCAGTGTTAGATATCATTGTTACAACGTCCAAATGAGTTCGCTCCTCAAACCAGTAGAGCTCTTCCTTCACTATCCAATCAATGCAAATGAAACAACCCTACATACATCGAAAGGTGATAAACGACAGGCTAAATTTGCATTAAAACCCATGTCCAATCTCATAAATGCATGGGCAACTCATTGAGGTCTATATCCGATATGGATCATAATATAACTTTGAAAATGATTTGAAAACCTGATAAATGAGCCAACACAAACATCAAGTGTTTGATACCATAGTTTGGGGTTTATACCATTCGTTGTATGCCAACCCAAAATCATGTCATTGAAATGTATAACATGTTGTAAAGTCACATGATAAACCATATAAAACCTCCTTTAAAATTGAGTAACAAAACCATTATGCTTTACAAACAATGTAACTCATATAGAATTGGATGCATATAAACTATGATATATGCGATAGTCATATGATGTATCCAGTGGGTTTTAAACCATATCAAATACATATCTACCCAAACTCTTTTCAAAATCAAACCATATACATAGCATGTCATATGGCATAATCACTATTAGTGCCAATCAATTGTCATCGAGTTTAATAATCTAATTTGCATACTCTCAATATGGGGTGATCATTTGCACATATTCCACAGTTATAAATCGATTTTTACATAAGCTTCGAAAAATTATTACAGAGATCATTTTTAATTCTATCATGGTGCCGAAACTTTATCATCTTCATGCAAGTTAAAAAAAAAAACATCGATCATTTGCATAAAGGAACATTGGACCTTTACTCTCAAACACCATAGTTGAAGGATGTATCATTTCAAACAGTATGTCATGCCGAGGAAAAGCTTAAAGTACATTTTTTTTTTCATTTTCTCCTTGGGGACCCCACCTATTAGTAAGATTGAGTTTCTAATATTTTATTGTCAAGATGGTATCTAGTTTCAGATTGGAAGAAAAGCAGGATGATGCTACAAGGTTTCAAAGGTATGCACTTGTATATGCTATCTAAGTTATATAATCTATAAAAACATGAGTGTGTTTGCAACGAAATTACTAGAGATCTTATCCAAGCTGTAATCTTGGATTCAGTGCCTTCAGAAGAACAAGCACACCCTCCATAGTAGTTGAGGCTTTAGGTTCTAGGTTTGATTAAATTGTTAAGCTTCAAATTTGTGTATATCAAGGGTGATAATTGCTACATTACAATTTGTGAAAGGAATCTTTGAAATATTCTATTATTTCTAGGTGCAATGAATACTCGACTGCATATGAATACTATTAGTATAGATGCTTATTGTACTTATTCACAAGTTGAACTAACATCTCCTCTAGATAGATATTTCTTTTTTTCTCTTGTTCTTATTCCAGGTAGGTATCCTTGTGAAATATGTTTGATGAACAATTCTTACAGAAGATGTCATAAAAGAAGTTTATAAGGATGACACAACTTCCATATGGGTAACAGTCAAAACATATAGAAACAAACTTAAAGAGACTTAGAGGATTCTGAATCTAAGGAAGTCAAGAATCAAAAGGAAAGCAATAGGTTTGTGACACTTTGTAGAAAGAAAAGAGAGACGCAACAGAAAAAAGCACAAACTCTCTCAGATGGAGGGAGATGATCATAGAATTCTAAAATAAGAGCATGCATATTTCTCATTCAGGCATGAAGCTGGGATTAGGAGGGATCTAATCCCCAACAATATGATCCATTAAATAAGAATTCGTAAATACTATGAAGTATCTATCCATGTTCTTTATTCGAAGTAGCAGTCATGATAAGCAACACGTGTTAAGCTTGACTCTAGAAGAAGTATTCTTCGAAAAGAAGACTTGAATATCCTTGGTTTTCCATCTACATTTATGTTCCTATGGCGGAAGGAAAAAGTTGGAGCCTTCAAGAAATAAAGGAATTCAATCTATAGAAGATTCCATGGAATCCAACATTGAAGAGAAACATGAAGATTCCAAGAAAGAAAGAAAAGTTAGAACAACAAATTGAACCAGTTTGAACCCACAAGAAGCAATTAAGCAGAAGGAATGGAAGGAAGTTGTGATGAAGAACAACATATGTGAGAAATTGTGAAAAATACTTAAGCATTAATAGATACAAGGCGAGACTCAAGGCTAGAGGGTTCTCCCAGTAGGAGAGAGAAGACCACAATGACAACTTCTTCTAGAAACCAGATATACCTCTACCTGAGCCATTATATCTCTTGCAGTATCCATGGGTTGGATTTTACACCAGATGAATGTAAAGACCGTTCTTCTCAATAGAGTAATTGGAGAAGAAGCGTATGTAGAGAAACCTCAAGGTTTTGAGGTATACCAGAAAGAGACCCTTGTATGCAGATGGAAGAAGACCTTGTATGGATTCAAGAAAAATTGGTGCAACGCCTCTCATGTACAACATAAGCGTGGTGAAAACTTCCTATGACAGGGGAAGTATATTGAAATGGTTCTTCAAGAAGTCTGGGATGATGGATTGTAGATCCATGGAAAAAATCCCATGATGACATATTTGAAGAAGTTGAGAGACTCTAATCCAGTAGAATTGTATCTGTATTGACAATTGATTGGCTCGTTAATGTATTTGGAGAATACTCAGCTGAAAATTTGTTTTGTGGGACATTTAATTTATGATATACAACTACATGGATTTATCGATTCAGATTGGGCAGGGAGTGCAAATGATAGAAGAAGTGCTACTTGGGTATGTTTCAGTTTGATATTTTCCATGATGTCATGGGCTAGCAAGAAACAAAATTATGTTGCACTCAACACTGTAGAAGCAAAGTATATTGTAGCTTTTGATGCTTGTACAAAAGCAATGAGGCTCTGTAAGTTGGTTTTTGGACTATCTAATCAGTTGTTGGATACGACCATGTTATATTGTGATGATCAAATCTATGTGAATCTTTTAGAGAACCCGGTGTTCCTTGATGGGTTGAAGCACATTGAGATCAAACAGTGTTTTCTCTATGATAAAGTCTAGAGGTGAGAAGTGGTTCTCCAGTATATCTCCACAGATGAGTAGATAAAAGATATTTTGGTAAATCCTTTATCCAAGATGAAAAGTTTGTGTACTTAAGGGACAAGTTGGGGCTCATGGAGATGACTTCCTTATTGAAAAAGGAAGTGATTAATCACAGGTTGGGAGGGAGCACTAATATGTTATTGATTTATGGACAATCATTTTCCAGTTCGGAAAATGGTCCAGGTTGGGCAGTTCCTTTCTAGTTCGGAAAGTGGTTTGAGATTTCCGACGGAAAATCATTTTCCAGTTCGGAAAATGTTCTATATCAAACAATCATTTTCGTAATGAAAATGGTTTAATAGATTTTTGATGTACCATAGACAATGATTCCCCTGGTGGCCAGTGTGGGGGAATGGTCTAGGATAATCATTCTTCTTGGAAGTCACTCTGAGTAGTGGTCACGTAGAATGGTTTGCCTCACCGGACAATCATTATTTTTAAGTTCACAGTTGTGAGCAGTTTCAAAGAATGGTCTTTTTTGGAGGTTGGTGTAGGATAGTCATTTACATAGGAAATGGTCCGGACAATCATTCCCTAGGGAAGACTCATTATCTCTAGGTTTCACTATGATTAGTGCTGGAGGAATGGCCTAGTTAGGTGAATGGTCCAGGTTCAACAATCAGGGATAAACATTCCCTAGGGTAGAATCATTATCTCCAGGTTGCACTATGATTAGTGCCAGATGAATGGCCCAGTTAGGTGAATGGTCCAGGCTCAGAAATCAGGGACAATTATTCTTCTATGCTTGGGAAGAATCATCCAGATAGCCTGTGGTTGATGTTTTACTTTATGAGGGAAAATTCTCTTCCAGATCTCACAAATGTGAGTGGAAGAATGGCCCAGATGACTCAATTTGTATCATGATATTGCTTATGCATGTTGATATCAGATGATATGATTATTTTATAGATTGTATGTCTCTGGACAATAGTTGTATGCTACTGTGGGGGATGTGTTCCACTGGTTGTGACTATGTGTCACTGGTTAGTAGCCGTGTGCTACTAGGAGTGGTTGTGTACCACTGGATAGTAGTTGTGTACTACTATGGATAGACACAATTGTGTTCTATTGGATGACATTGTTATGAGTGCCATGAAGACTGCTACTAGTGTCAGAGTTGATTTCTAGCTAGATGGATAGTTAGTGTGCTGGTGGAAAAACATTCTCAAGGCGAAGAATGGTCCAGAAAAAAGAGATTGCTAGTGGACAAGCATTCTCTCTGTGGAGAATGGTCTAGGTTGACAATTTGTTGATGTATCATGGACTGTTATTTTCCTAAGGCACAGATTGTGGCCTGATCAGGAAAATGGTTCAGGACCGATATTTTCTGAGGCATATAGGTAGAGATGGATCTCTATGGTACATATGACCTAATTATAAAATAGTCTGAGACTGACATTCCTGTAGGAATGGTCTCTATAGCCCATGGCGTGGCTTTCAACATATTTTGGGACAATCATTATTCTAGGACATATGTATAGATTAGAAGAATGGTCCTTGTATCACTCTGTGGAGTGAGTGAATTACTCAGCAMCATGCCCAATTACTTAGGTAGAGTATGGCTTAGAGATATGATGTAGTTGATACTATCATATGATATTGGTAGCGATGATGTTTCTCATGAGTTGATCTACGTGATCATGAGATAAACTGTGTGGCTATGGTGATGTTGTCGATTAAATGGTTTTTTTGTGCTCAATACCATTTCCTTTAATACCTCCCTAGCTAGGAGGGAGTGTTGATATTATGGTAGTTGCAATATGTATTAAACTCCACGTGTAAACTTTGACAAGACTAGAATATTTTGGGAAGCAAGAAAAACCCTAAAACGTTGTATAATAACCCTAAAAGACAAGTTGGCTCAAGAGAATATTTAATATTGAGTTATTAGCCTCTTAAATAAGAAGTCATCCTAGACAGATGATAAAGATCACTATAAATAAGAGGGCACTAGAGCTCATTTGTCACTTTTACTCTCACAACTGTGTAATACTAGTGGTGCAAAATTTTGGAGAGGGAGTGCATTTGCAACTGCTGCAACTAGGATTTTGGATTTTGGTTGGACTTTCTCTTGGTTATGGTTTGGAATTTATTCTTGGTCTTTGGTTATTCTTTCTTGGTGCACTACTCTTGGAGAAAGGTGCGCTACCTTGGTTGTCTATTGGTTTGCTTCCAGAATTATTCTGTCTGTCAAGGTTAAGGTCCTCGGGGGTGGCCTTTGTGCCTATGGTTGGGTGACAATATTTCCATATTGTCTATGGAAAAATGAGAACATCTCTTTACTTCTAATAAAAAGGAGGCAATAAAAGAAATTCCTGAAATTTGAAATCCATCGAATACTCTATGTAAGCATTGTCTACAGGGAAAACATACCAAGACCAAGTTCAAATCAAAGGAGTACTCTATGAAAAAACCATTGGAGATTGTGCATACTGATCTATGTGGACTGATGAGAACAAATAGATTAAATGGTGAACAATACCTCATGTTATTAATTGATGACTACACAAGAGTGAATGCAATTTTATTTCTCAAGAAGAAGTCAGAAGCACTCAAAAACATCAATATATACAAAGAGATAGTTGAAACAGAGACAAACTTGAAAATAAAATGTTTGAGATCATACAATGGTGGAGAATTTACATCGAAGGAATTCATGGGATTTTGTGGCAACCATGGAATCAAAAGGTAGTTCCCAACAACCAAGATACCTCAACAAATTGGAGTGGTTGAAAGAAAGAACATAACAATAGTGGAAATGGCAAGAACCATGTTGAAATATTCCAACTTGGGTGACATATTTTGGGCATAGGCAGTACATACAATGGTTCATATCCTGAACAAAGGAATGCTTAGAAGTAACAGTGATAATACTCCCTATGAGATATGGAAAGGAAGACCAGAAAATGTGAATCATTTTAGAGTATTTGTAAGAAAGTGCTATATCAAAAGAGAAGACGACGTGATTGGAAAATTTGACTCCCGAATTGACAAAGAAATATTTTTCAAGTACTCAAGAAAGAGCAAGGCATACAAATGTTTCAATCTAAGAATCAACAAAATAGTGGAAATAATCAATGTACATATTGACGAGACAAATGTATGAAAGGACAAAGAAGAAAGCAAAGAAACAATAAAGAAGGAAGGAGAAGAGGATTTGAAAGAAGAAGTAGAAGAAATAGAAGCATAAGAAGAAGAAGAGTAGCTAGAAGCAGAGAAAGAGGAAGATGAATGGATTTTTTTTTAGATATCTCCCAAAACTACTAGCCGATGAACGCAGAAAAATCATCCACTAGAGAAGATCATTGAGAATAAAGATGGAGGAGTTGAAACCTGAAGAAAATTATGCTCACCAGAACAAAGGAATATAGCACTGTTGTCCACAGTCAAACCTATCTGTTTTGAAGAAGCCAACACTGATGAACACTAGATCAAGGATATGGAAGAAGAACTGGATCAGATAGAGAAGAATGAAATATAAGAATTTGTTCCAAGCACTAAGAATAAGAACATGATTGACACAAAATGGGTATTCAGAAACAAGCTGAACAAGGATGGACAATTAACCCGAAAAAAAATCAAGGTTAGCATGCAAGGGATATTCTTAGGTTGAAGGAATAGATTTCTAATAAAATTGAAGTATATCATATGGATGTAAAATCATCCTTCCTAAACAAAGAACAAGAAGAAGAAGTCTACAAGGAACAACCAAAAGGATTTCTACGGTTAGAAAATGAAGATTATGTTTGTAGATTGAAGAAGGAACTACATGTCCTCAAACAATCCCCCAGAGATCGGTATTCAAGATTGGACATGTATCTACAAAAACAAGGGTTAAGGAAAGGCAATGCAGACAACAATATCTACATAAAGGTAAATCAAGATGATTTATTGATTATTGAAGTTTATGTTGATGACATTATTTTTGGAATTGATGATGACAAGATGAGTCAAACATTTTCTAAAGACATGCATAATGAATTTGAAATGTCATTACTTGGTGAGTTTTCTTTCAATTTAGGACTCCGCATATGTCAGCAAGATAAAGGTATTTTCATCTCTCAGACCAAGTATATCAAAGAAATGATAAAAAAGTTTGGAATGTGTTTTGACAGCCACTACAACCCTCCATTTTCTGTCTTTTAACTTGCATAACCCCTGGAAAATGGAGCCCCTTATATTTTGATCCTAAGAGAAATTATTTTGGGTTTCTCTCTCTAAATTAAGATCCTTAGAAGAATAATGTTTCCCTTCATAAATCATTTTTGAATGAAAGAATTTGAAGACTTGGTTTTTAAATCCAAACAATGGAAATCGACCAAGTTAATAAGAACTCCTCTGATAAGAATCAAAGGAGTTACTTCAAACTCCTTCGAGTCATATCATCAGAGTTCTTTCCTTCCTCATCGATATCACTTGTTATTGCTTAAGTTAAAAACTCATCCGATACGAATCAAAGGAGTTAGTTCTAACTCCTTCGATTCATATTGGAGGAGTTTCTCCCATTGGCTCCGTTATTATCGTAGAACTTGTTTTTAGACTCTCCGACCTCAACTTCCCAACCTACCCATATTTAATGCTGAAATGGCCAATAAGCTATATAAACAGAGCATAACCAAGTTTATTTTTATCTTTCCGAAGAGAATGAGTGAGAAAGGTTCCAAAACATCGAGCGCACAATTCCATTTTGTTTGAGCTCGTGAATTAAACACACCCTCCATGTGGCATTAGGATTCAGGTAAGGGCATCTTTCCTCTTCCTATTTTTTAAGGTTAGGGTTAGGGCTTCTTTCAAATTCCTACCTATGAATTTGTTTTCCTTTCTTCCTCGCATCAATTCGTCAATTCTCCCCACTACCATGTCTTTGGTTAGCTTTGCAATCAGCATATGTAAACACACTTTTCACCCTCTTACCGTTACCGCGACATTCCTTGCTCTAAAAAACTGTTATAGATGACGCTAATAGAAACCATGAAAGCACTCTGACCTCAGAATGAAGATCTCATTTGATGCCCTAAGTCTTGCATAAGTCTTGCTAATCCATGCATTTTTCGATCAGAAGAGGTCTTGGTAATCCTCCCGATGAGATCTAAAGAGTTGAAAGAAACTCCTCCAACTCTACACTCATTCCCAAAGAGATCATGATTAGCTCTTTCTCTTGAAACCCTTAGAGTTCTTGATATCATAATAATTCTTACTAACTCCTACAAACACATCAGAGGAGTTATTACTAACTCCTCTGATGCGGTCGGAGGAGTTGCAAATAATTTCTTCACATTACTCACACCACTTGGATATAACTCTTCTGACCATCTCGTAGGATTTATTACTAACTCCTGAAATATGATCATTAGATGAGCTTCAAGCGTTCAAAAATATTAGAAAATCAGGGATCTTTAGGGTAGCAACACATCCAAAAATATTCCCTTGTGTAGATTCCATCTCTTATATTTTGAAGAACACTGACATAAGAAGTAGTATCTACAACACAAGAAAGGAGCCTATAACTTCTTTTAGACCATAGTTTTTATCCAAATGCTATCACATTGAGGAGGGAAGAAGAATATTGGATGGTAAAATCCTTAGTGAGTTTGAGTATACATTGAAGGATTTGTTCCCCAAATGGTCTAAGGTAGACAAGCAATTTAAATACATACCCAAAATTTGGTACCCCATGAGTGCCTTAAGAAGATCCTACCGGTATTTGGTAGCCATGTTGTGCAGGTTATATGGGGAACCCAATGCAAAACAATTCCCCTTATCAAACATGAATTTGATTTATTACTATGTTGATGTGGGGAATTCATTCAATTGGGAAGACATATTGTCCGAGAATCTCATGGATGTTATCTCCACAGTAAACAAGCCAAACTAGTAATGTTCCCTAGCTTCCATATGTCCTTATACCTCATGAACATAATGTATACAACTCACAAGTACCCTAACATGGGATGGAGTTTGTTCCTTGTTGACCCTGCAATCCACATATATTTTAAAGTGATCCGGGAGCAAAAATACCGTGTAGAGTACCAAAGGATATGCAAATAGTTCCTTGCTCCATTATATTAGTTCATCTTTTGCACCACTCCCCTGTGCATGATTGACAAATCCATAACAGTTATAAGAAGGATCGAGGATTGGTATCTCATGGAGCATGGTAATTACATAATAATATATGGCACGTTGAAGCTACCAAATCCACTTCCACGATTCATACATGACAATCTCATCCTTTAGGAAGTATCATACTAAACTATTATACACGACGTTGAAGGGATGTTGTATATATTGAAGAAAGTAATTTCCCCCCCACTATCTCTGTATGTAAAAAATTATTACTTTGAAAATACTAAACAAACCTAGGAAGAGGTAGATACCCTTCTTTCCTATCACTTTGGGGAAGAGAGATTCAAGAGACATGATCCTAAGGGTGTTTTCAAGGAACATTTCAATAACATCATGCTTCCTTATGAGTATACTATAGGTATTTGGGAAGAGGAAGAAGTACACAAGAACGCCATGACATATGATGAAGATATTTTTAACAGGAGTGGCCAACTGAAGGGAAGAAATGAAGATGAGGAAAAGGTAAGGGAAGCAGCTAGGAAAGAGGTAGAACAAGAAGAAGCTAGGAACATTTCCCCTATCTCCATCTCAACAAACTTGAGATCTGTAGAGGAACATGAAGAGGTACCAGTAGAGAAAAAGAGGAGGGAGAAAGAAAAAGTTAAAAAAAAAATGACACAAGAAAGAAGAAGCAAAAGATTGAGGTTGACAAAGCTAGAGCTAAAGTTGAGGTAGAAGAAAAAGTCACAACATAACAATAAATTAAGGAACGAGCAATAGTGGAGCAAGCAGAGAAAGCGACCTAAAAATCTACTGAAGAAGAAAGAAAAAAGAGGACAAAAGAGACGACACACGTCCCATGGAGGTGGACATCCGAGGAACATCTGTTGCAAGTATAGAAACAAATTTGACAGGAAGTGGTTTAGGACTCAGGCTCTAGGAGCCATTTCAGCCAAGCAAAGTACTAGATCTAAGGAGCTTCACTTATGATAGTAAGATCGATAGGATCGTGTAGGAATGGGTACAAAAAGTTCTGGTAACTGAAGGGGCCAGAAACTGAAGGGGACCCTATATTAGATTTTACCCATGTCCCAGTCATAGGAGATGTCAAAGAATACCTCGTGGCCACAACTAAGGCTGGCTCCACATTTATGATGCCAATGTAGACAACATATAAATATTATTCCGATAAAATGAAGAAAAGGAGTCAATGATCAAAGAACTAGAGGAAAGAATTCAACGAGTAAATATTGATGAGAGGAGCCTCCAAAGCGTAAAAATCAGTGCTGAAAAGGTCAGAAACAAGCTAAAAGGAGTTATCATTGACATGTACACCCATTTCCACCTCTTCCAAAATGCGGCTACATTAGTCACTGAGAAAAATAATCAAATACAAATGAAGTTGTTGCAATACAACACCATTCTTAAAGGCATATCAGACATAGACATAGACATGGATAGAAGAGAATCCAGATGCGCCACTTGAGCTCTACTGGCCATCAAAATTGGAGAGAAAGACGAACTTATGTGCATTAGACCATTTCCAGTAGATAGGAAAAAAGGCTGATAAATAAGTCACCAAATCCATGGAAATATGCTTGAGGATCCATAAAGATGCTCAGGAATTGATCAGAAATAACCAACTCCCAAGACTAAATAACTTGTGAAGAAACTGCTAACAAAAGAACTGGTAAATGCAGTACATGATAGAACCAATCGAAGTAAAGAAGTAGTTGAAGCAACTACCTTTGTCTCCACATACCTCATTGATCAACACTTTCTACAGTCAGTAAAGCTTCATACCAAGGTACAAGCTTTCATGACGAGATTGGAAAAGGATATGGGAACTCTCGAGGAAAATATTGCTTTGATCAATGCAAGACTAGAAAAATTGACGCACATAAGGATTAAATCACTATATGATCAGTTGGAAGTTTGGACAACCTACCTGAGCAACAAAAATCCACAAGAAAAGGAAAGAACACCTATCTTTTGTTTCATCCTTTTCCTAACCAATCTCAATTTCATCCCATTTTGTACACTTGTCATTAGAAATGATAAGGTGAACCATTTTTGTAACTTATTATTCAAGAAGAAGATGAAGAGTCACATAGGAGTTACTAAACATTTGTATAAAATAGAATAAAATCCCATTTGGAAGGGACTTTTGGCTTTTCAAGCAATGTATAGACTCAAGAAATGATTCAAGGACTTATACTTTGTTAATGAATATTGAGAAGCCCCGAGGGCCAGTTGGTATAGAAGGAATTATTGTGTATGAACATATCTGAGCCGAGAACTACTTCTGGTGAAAATGGACACTTTTCCTATGGACTATAAGAATGCTATATTGTTGTTATAGACTAATTCTCATACAATTTGTACTATTCTTCAGTTTAGAGTATTTCTTTAAATATCTTAATGCCTTGAGATTTGTGAGTTTTTAATGCATGCATTATTGTAATCTAGACTACTCTGGTTTTACTTATTTGTATACACTTGTTTCTAATATTTCTCTTTTATATCAGTTATCTGTGTAGAAGTAGTGCAGGATTTGGTTTCAATTTACAACTCACTAGTCACTTTAGTATGCTCCTACCTAGGATAGGTTAAAATAGGTTAGTTTTAATTTAGCTTGTATTTCATACATTATCTTCATCTACATATTTACATTGCATATCCACTCATCATCCACCCTCATCGGCAAACCGGTCCGCAACCGACCAAAAAACAAATACCCTAAAAATAATAACAATGGCAGTCAAGCCACATTCCGAATGTGTCTCCTAATCCAAACAATGTATAGTCTAGTTGGGATTGTGTGTAGGGAGAACCCCTTAGTGTTGTCGGGAACATTTGGACCCATCAACAGAATTGGTGCTAGAAGGAGGGCCATCTTTTATGGCTTACATACATGAGTAAAAAATAACTGAAATCAGTCTTCAACAAGTAATTTCGATCCCCAACCCACCATGTTTCCTCAATTCGAGTATGAACAAAAAGTTATCTACGAAGACTCAAAGCCTAATTTTGGAAGTGCGTCTGGTAGTCTGGAAATACACAATGAGACTTGGTTTCACATACCATGGGAATAGCTCCACAAAACCCGTAGGATTACATGTTCATACGCAAAGCTCCTTGGGAAGTTACCTACAGCCTATGAGCTCCCCAGGAGAAAAACAACCCGTGTAGAATGACCCAAAACAAATCCTGATTTTTATGTTGACTTCGTAGATGACCTCATTGAAATTGCTTTACAAGAAGTTCTAGTACCTTTGAGAAGGGTCGCGTGTTTACTTATTGAACATGAAGAAGAATTCAAAGGCTAACAACCAGAAATTACTTTAGAACAATTAATGGGAGAAAACAAGGTCCACAAAGAAGTTATACCTCGATGGAGGGTCGAAGGAGCTCTCAATATGGTTGGAAAATTTCATGAAATGCCAAGGAAATTTGATAATCTCCTTCCAAAATTTGACCCAGATAAACCCAGGTCCCTAGAAGATCATGTGAATAATTTCTTTTTAGACATACATCTTATAGGTGTTGAACATGATGAAATAGTTTGCAGGTTGTTTCCTTAAACTTTTTCTAGGAAAGCCTCTACTTGTTTTTTCACCTTATCTTCTAGGTCTATTACTAATTGGGACAGTTTTGAAAGGCTTTTATGAGAAAATTTGGAGAAAGAAAAACAACTACGTCTCTACATAATGAATTAGGGGCTATCAGAATGGACAAGAGAGAAAGAGTAAAGGACTTTAACCAATGATTTCTTAATGTCTTAATCAAGTTTCCTCATGTTGTATCTCTCGCTCAGTCGTTAGCTATTGAATATTACATAGTTTCATTAACCCCTTCAATACGGATGAAGCCGAGACTGTGGAAAGAGATGTATCTGCGTATGATCGACATCCATGTTACAAAGAAACTAAGTCAACTGGAAATAAACCATTGATATTAGCTAAACCACCTGATAGAGAGTCAAAGGACATTGACAATGTGGTCAAAATGGTTAAGAAGTTATCTAATGAAGTTATGAACCTTAAAAAGAATGTCAGTGAAGGATCATTGAAGCCATGGATTTTCCACTCATTCTTTAAGAAATTGGACAACCCACCACAACCAACTGAACTACCACACATGTTTTTCAACTTAGATAACTTTAGTAATGATAATTTTTGTTCTTATCATCAACAGAATCACCCAGAACAAACTTTCCCTCAGTGGGTCAACTCTATGACCCTAGTGATAAATCATTTGCTATATCAATAGAGTTTGGATGATGAAATCCATGCACACACTCTTGTTGATGTTTCTTATGAAGTTCCCCTGAATTTGTTATTCCCTTTTGGGACTAGTGCCCAGAATTAGATGATGAGTAGATTGAGGAAATACTTGCCAGAGATATGCAAGTTGTAAAAGTTGCTTCTCTAAAAGGTTATAACTTACGCAACAAAGCTCCAATACCTCACTCTCCTTTCTTCAAAGAATATAACATCCCTCTTAGGAAAATAACACAACCCCCTATCCTTCCAAAACAAAATGACGCGACCCAAGGGAAAACTAATAATAAAACTTGAAAAACCATCTTAGCAAACAATGACAAACCAATCACATCTAGTTCAACCATGAATGACACTAATATTAACTTGAAAACAAATAATGAACAAGTAGTTGAGAAAAAATCTGGTCATGCTATCAATTACCTTGACTACAATGTAATTGAAGACATGAAAACCAAAAAAGCTAATATTTCCATGTTTGATATATGTTCCTTAATCCGGCAGCGAGAGATCCTATGTGACACTTTCAAGCCTCATGATACTCAAAAATAAAATGTCGTTGCTACTAAAATCCTCATCTCTGAAAGTGATGCACAAGAGATACACAAAGTGGAGATAACAATAGCTAGAAACGCAAAAATCATAGGCTCCTTTTCAAAATCTCAGGTACCACCTTTTCTGCTCACGTATGAAATTTTTAATTTCGATGTACACAATTGTTTAACATATTCGGGTGCCTCTTCTCATATCATGCCTTTTTATGTTTTCCAAAAAAGAAATGTTGTTCCACAAATAACGAAAACCAAGATCATACAATTAGACAGGATGAATGTTAAAGTCAAAGGTGAAATTAGATATGTTTGAATCGGGTTATCATCTGACCCCAGGGTTCATCAGACTATACACATAGTTGTTGTAGACATACCAAAGACCTACGGTTTTCTGTTTTTTTCTATTGATTGGTCTCATCTATGGCTTCCTTATAAAGGAAAAGCCAATCAAATTCGTGTAAACAATGAGACACACATGAAGCACACAATGACAAAATTGGAAGGTAAGAAAGAACCCATAAAATTTTCCCATTCTTTTTTGGGTAATTACTTTTTTGAAACTGACTACGGTTTTTATGAAGCACAAACATTTGAAATACCATCAGAATTACACTCAGGACTCTGCCCACGAATCCATAACAATGCCTATCTAGTACTAACTAACTTAGGATTTAGTTCAACTAACAAGACCAAACTTCTTGACATTTGGACCATGTTCTTCGATAGCTCTAAACACAGGATGGAGCTAGAGTAGGATGTGTTCTAATCGATCCTAGTCAAGGAAAAATGCTAATATCATGCTGCTTATAGTTTGAATGTACCAACAACACTGTTGAATATGAAGCCTAATTTCAAGGACTTAAAAAATCCATTAATCTTCAAGTTAAATATCCTAAGGTGTTTGGTGATTCCAAAATTATTGTTTGATAGGTAAGAAACACTATTCATTGTCTGTCTCCGCATATAAAGGCTTATCAACAAGAGGTATGGAATCTGATTTATTTGTTTGATGCATTTAATATTTATTCTATACCTCATGATCAAAATATAGATGCAGATATATTGGCCAATGCAACATCTAGATTTATGCCCCCTGATGATGGTTTTTTCGTTTAAAATGATTTTCATGCCCCATGTACCAGACAATATCATGAGTTGGAGAGTATTTGATAACGAATCATAGATTATAAACTTTCTTACTAGTTTAGACACATTCCGAGATTCAGTGATAGACGATGAGGTACATCAACAAGAGTTACAAACTTATCGAGAAGAGGCTAACAAGATAAAGAAAGATTGTGTTCCGAAGAATGTTTTGAATCTTAAGAAATTATTTGATTTACAATCAAAGTTCAGGAGGCCAACCAATCTCAATATTAACAGTTCTACTATGATGCATTTCTTGGTCAATTTGGGAACATCTGAGTGGCCTAAATATGTTAATCTAAGCACCTGTTGTTCAGATAAAAGCACGCATTTACAAAGTTGTTTAAGAATTATTGAGATGTTTTTTTCCTGGATGTATGATGGTCAGAGAACATATGACATGCATATAATACAAAGACAATTACCCAGTCCCCCCAATGGAACACATACTACAACTTGTCTCTGGATACAAACTATTCTCTCTATTAGATGAGTTTTCATGATATAATCAGGTTCTTGTGGCGGAACCAGATCGATCGAAAACCACCTTCCAAACCAAATGGGGAACTTATGATTACATACATATGCCCTTTGGTCTAATGAATGCAGGAGCTACCTTCCAAAGGGTAATGGATATTTATTTTAAAGGATTGATATGTCAAAGCGTGGTAGTCTACTTGGACGATGTTATAGTTTATTAAAAAAAAATAGGAAGACCATTCGAAACATTTGATAGAGATTTTTGAACGATGCAAAAAATATGGGATTTCTCTAAACCCAAAAAATATTGTATTTGCTATTTCATAAGGCATTTTGTTAGGCCATGTCATTTCTAAAGATGAAATTTTAGTGGACCCAGAAAGAACAAAGGCTATTCTACAAATTCCTCCACCATACAATAAGAACTCTATGCAATCATTCTTCTACATAATCAACTTTGTAAGAAGATTTGTTCCATATTTTGGAGAGATTGTGAAACCGCTTCAAAGAATGATTAAAAAACACGTTCAGCTTAAGTGGACATTGTTGGAAAAAGAAGTGTTCGAAAATATTAAAGATTCTATAGCCACTGCTCCATCTCTACATAGTCCAAATTTCTCCAAAGATTTTTTGTTGTATAAATTTGCATCCGATCATTCTTTAGCAGCAATGATCACCTAAAAAGATGAACAAGGGGATGAATATCCTATTGTATTTATGAGCACTACGTTACAAGGTGTTGAACTGAGTTATCCTGTAGACAAACACAATTTTTCTATTCATAAATCCATCAAACAATTCAAGCCTTATATCCTTAAAAATCATACAAAAGTTATCATCCCACACCCAAAAGTAAGATCTCTATTCATTCAAAGAGAATAGGGTGAAGACATGGAAATTGGATGACATCTCTATAATAGTACAACCTTGAGTTCAAACTGTCAAATGTTGTAAAATGTCAAGGCTCATGAAAGTTAGTGACACGAGGAGCTGATGCTGAAAGACAAGAGGAATATGGTTGGCAAGATGAGCCAACAATGTATGCTCAACAAGTCCCATATTCTCCATCCATTGAAGGGTCATATTACAATGTTCTCAAATATTACTTACAACATGACACTGCTCCATATCACCTAAACATTAAAAAGAAGAGGGCACTATGACTTAAATACTCACAGCATCCACTGTTACATGATATATTGTTCAGAAAGAATTATGATGGAGTGTTACTCAGAGGCCTTGAAAAACAAGATGGGGATAATGTCTTGAAATATATGCACGATGGACCAACTGGTGGTCATTTTGCGGGAGACACAACAAATCACAAAGTGCTGAGAGAAGGATACTATTGGCATACACTATTCAAATATGTTCATGCATAATCAAGGAGTTGCAAAGCATGTTATAAATCTACGGGAAGGGAACACAAAGTTGCTTTTCCTCTCCAGCCTATAGTTGTAGAACAACCCTTCAAACAATGGGGGATAGACATCATTGGTGAGATAAATCCTCATTCGTCCAAGCAACATAGGTAAATTTTGACTGCTACTGATTATTTCACATGATGTATTGAAGAAATACCTTTAGTAAAAGTGAATGAAGAGGTAGTAATCAATTTTCTTGAACAACACAACATCACAAAGTTCAGAATCCCTAACTCTTTAGTGTTTGATAATGCTACTTACTTCTCATCCTTCAAGTTATATGAGTTTTCCTTAGAAAAGGGAATCAATTTAAAATACTCATCAAATTACTACCCCCAAGGTAATGGTTTAGCACAATCTACAAACAAGAACATCATTTGTATCCTCAAGAGAACCATAGTTGACCACTAGAGAAATTGGTACAATGCTTTGCAGAATCACTCTCAGATGACCGTGTCATTCCTAAAGATTCCATAGGAACTTCACTTTATTTCCTTGTTTACGAGAAAGAAGTTGTTCCCCCCTCGAATATCTATCTTCCTTCCCTCCAACACACACAACAGTCTTGGGGAAGGGAATGCCCCGTCATCCAATGATGCATGGACACCTTGCTAAACCTCTAAGAAATTCGTGATAAAACCAAAATCATGTTTGAAACTCAACAATGGACAATAAAACACTAGTTTGATAAGAAGTTTGTCGGTGAGAAAGAGTTCCAATTTGGGGACTTAGTTCTAAAATGGGACAAGCCACATGAAGATAAAGGGAATCATTCAAAGTTTCAACAAATTTGGCTTGTTCCTTACCTCATTAAAGAAGATATTGGCCAAGGCACCTTTCGATTACAAAACCTTCAAGGTGACGTTGATTCTCAACCCGTCAATGGCCAAATCCTCAAACACTACATCAATTAACCATTGAGGTTGATGATCATTTTTACATAAATAAAATCCCATTTTTTTATTTTATTTTGTTTAGGTTGGTTTTCTTAAGTTCTTTTTATTCCTAACATGTCTTAGTCAGCTCCTTTTATCCTTATTAATAAACGTCTTAATGATTTTGAAATTCCCATAACTCACCACTAGTCACATGTATAAATGTATCACAACTGTTGCATATAGCCTAAATATATATGTGACATGATGTTAAATCCACATATTTCCCCATAAATTTAATCCCATTGCACACTATCACAAGTCAAAATATGGTTGAGGAACATAGCTTATCAATACTAAAAGGCATTGGAGAGAAACAGAGAGTCGATGGACTTCACTTAAAAAATAGATTGCTACATTACATGAGCTAAACGAAAACGATCTAGACGAAATTTTCATAGTATATCATGAATCACAACTTAGGAATTTTTCTCATCCATAATCAATTTAGCATATATCACCATCATAGGTGCAATCCCTAGTGCCTTTAAAGTCTAACTAGAATCCCCCCATCCACCTATCTCCCTAAAAAAAAGAGAATCAAATATTATAAAAGGTAAAGGCCTAGGGAAAGGCTTTCCATATCACATGGGACATGCAAGTATCTATGTCGGGGCTATGGACACTCGTTGGTAGTGAAGCAAGGCTTGAGACATCAAGGTGACTTCATCAAGGCTATGGACGCTCGTTGGTAGTGAAGTGACCCCATAGAAATGCACCTTGACTTGTATTCTCAACATTATTGATGTTTTGTTCCCATTATTCTTCATACATATTCCTTTCTAGCCATTTATCATACAGATAGAAATCAATTTGAGAGCAATATGGCAATTGGAAAAATCTCACTCCTATTTGAGTCATCTCAGTTCTTTCAAAATACAAGTTATGGGACCTATATTTTCTTTCTTATGATTTTTCATGATGAGAGAACCCATTCTAAATGATGTGTGGACATCATCTTACAGAGATTCAAGGCTCCACCTAATGTGTCACCATTTGTTGTGACATGAAATAGAACCCTCCATTTTCTCTCTTTTATCTTGCATGACCCCTGGAAAATGGAGCCCCTCATCTTTTGAGCCTAAGACAAATTCTTGTGGGTCTCTCTCTCTAACTTAATATCCTTAGAAGGATCATGTTTCCCTTGGGAAATCATGTTTGAATCAAATCATTTGAAGACTTGGTTAAAAAAAAACAATTGAAATTGGCCAAGTTAATAAGAACTCCTCTGATAAGAATCAAAGGAGTTACTTAAAACTCCTCCAATTCCTATCAGAGGAGTTCTTTCCTTCCTTTTCGATATCACTTGTTATCATTAAAGTTAACAACAACTCCTCTAATATGAATCAAAGGAGTCAATTCTAACTCCTCCGATTCATATCGGAGGAGTTTCTCCCATTGGCTTTGATATTATCATAGAAATTGTCTTCAGACTCTCCGACCTCAACTTCTTGACCTACCTGCGTTTAATACCGAAATGCACAATAATATATATAAACATAGGATAACCAAGGTTATTATTATCTTTCCAAAGAGACTGAGTGAGAAAGGTTCCAAAAAGTTGAGTGCAGAAATCCATTTTGTTCGATCTCATGACTTATCCTCACCCTCCACATGACGCTAGGATTTAGGTAAGGGCATCTTTTATCTTCTTATTTTTCAAGGTTAGGGTTAGGGATTCTTTCAAATTCCTACCTACCACTTTGTTTTCCTTTCTTCCTCACATCAATCTATTAGTTCTCCCCACTACCATGTATTTGGATAACTCTGCAATCAACATATTCCAACACACTTTTCACCTTCATACCTTACCACGACATTCCTCGCTCGAAAAAAATGTTCTAGCCAACCCTAATAAAGACCACAGAAACATTACAACCTCATAACAAATATCTCATTTGAGGCCCTAAGTATTGCATAAGTTTTTCTAATCCATGAAATTTTCAATCAGAAGAGGTCTTCGTAACCCTCCTGATGCGATCGAAAGAGTTCCAAGAAACTCCTTCAACTCTACGCTCGTTCCCAGAGCTATCATTCTTATCTCTTCCTCTCAAAACCCTTAGAGTTATTTCTATCAGAATAATTCTTACTAACTACTCCGAACACATTGAAGGATTTATTACTAACTCCTTTGATGAGGTCAGAGGATTTGCAAATAATTTCTCCGCATTACTCAAACGACTTTGATATAACTCTTATGACCATATCATAGGACTTATTACTAACTCCTCTGATATGATCAGAAGAGTTTCAATTAATATCATTGATCTTTATAAAGCCTCAAGATACTTGGTAAACTCTTCCGATGTCTTATCGGGGTTGGTAAACTCTTCCGATGTCTTATCGGGGTAATTGAAACTAACTCCTTTGACCACGACCAAAGGAGTTTTCCTTAACCTCCCCTATCGAATATTTTTCGAGCAGTTTCCACTTGCATCAGAGGATTTATTTCCCGGACCTCCAATTTTTTCTTTTCAAAGACTAGTATCCACCCTTTCCTCCCTAATTTTTTACCAGGTTGCTTATACATGCCTACCATTATCCTTACATCCTCATAGGATGACTCTCTATCTCATAATAGTCTCAATAACTCCTCTGGTATTTCTAATCATTTAGCTGCATTGACTGGTAAGTAATATCCTATTATGTTCCCTAAAATTATCTTTTTGGTAGGTTCTAATATGTCATCATGAAAGAAAACTACACATAAGGCATCAAGAGCCGAAGCCTCTGGAAGTTCCCAACAAGCAGGAGAGATATAGATTATTGGGGCTACATATGATGATACAGATGGACTTCTGGAAAAGGATGGAGAAACCTTGAAACTGGGAGAAGTTTACCAAATGTTCAAAAAGACAAATTTCTCCACCTAAGCTAAAGATTTAGATGAGCTTCAAGCATTCAAAAATATTAGAAAATCATGGATCTTCAGGGTAGAAGCACATCCAACAGTTTTCCCTTGCACAGTTTGCATCTCCTGGATTTTGAAGAAGATTGACATAAGTAGTAGATACGTCTGCAACACAAGAAAGGAGCCTATAGCTTATTTTAGACCATATTTTTTAGCCGAATGCTATCACATTGAGGGAAGAAAAATATTGGATGGTAAAATCCTCAGTGAGTTTGAGCATACACTGAAGGATTTTTTCCCCAAATGGTATAAGGTAGAAAAGAAGTTTAAATATACACCCAAAAGTGGTTACACCATGAGTGACTTAAGAATACCCTACCGGTATTTGGTAGCCATGATGTGCAGGTTATATGGGGAACCCAATGCAACACAATTCCCCTTATCATACATTCCTTTGATTTATTACTGCAAATATGTGGGAAATTCATTCAATTGGGAAGACGTATTGTTTAAGAATTTCATGGTTGTTATCTCCATAGTAAAGTAAGCCCAACTAGGAATGTTCCCTAGTTTCCATATGTCCTCGTACCTCCTAGACATAATGTGTACAACTCACAAGTACCCTAACATGGGATGGAGTTGGTTGCCTACTAACCCTGCAATCCACATATATTTTAAAGTGCTCTGGGAGCACAAATACCATGTAGAGTACCAAAGGATATGTGAACACTTCCTTGCTCCATTATATGAGTTCATATTTTGTACCACTCCCCTGTGCATGACTGACAAAGCCATAATAGTTATAAGAAAGATTGGGGATTGGTATCTCATGGAGCATGGTACTTACATAAGAATATATTGCGTGATGAAGCCACCACATCTACTTACATGATTTGTACCCAACAAGCTCATCCTTCAAGAAGTAGCATATCAAAATATTATACACGGAGTTGGAGGGATGTTATATAGATTGAAGAAAGAAATTTGGCCCCAATTGCCTCTATACGTCGGTAATTATTTCTTTGAAAATACTAAATAAGACTAGGCAAAGGTAGATACCCTTATTTTCTATCACTTTGTGGAAGAGAGGTTCAAGAGACATGATCCTAAGGGTATTGTCAAGGAACATTTCAATAGAATCAATATGCCTTATGAGTATAATACATATATTTGGGAAGAGTAATAAGTACACCAAAACACCATGACATATGATGAAGTTATTTTCAACAGGCGTGGCCAGCTGAAGGGATGAATTGCAAATGAGGAAAAGGCAAGGGAAGTATCCAAGAAAGAGGGAGAACAAGAAGAAGATGAGCACATTTACCTTATCTCCATCTCAACAAACTCGAGATATATAGAGGAAGTTGAAGAGGTACCGACAAAGAAAAAGAGGAGGGACAAAGAAAAATTAAAAAAAAGAAAAGAAAAATGACACGAACATGAAGAAGCAAAAGATTGAGGCTGAAAAAGCTAGAGATAAATATGAGGTAGAAGCAAAAGCCACAATAGAACAAGAAATTAAGGAATGAGTAGCAGTGGAGAAAGCAGAGAAAGCGACAAAAGAAGCAACAAGCAAAGTTGTTGAAGAAGAAAGACAAAAGAAAACATAGAAGACAAAAGAGATGACACAGGTCCCATGGAGGTGGACATCCCTGGAACAACTACTGTAGGTATAGAAATAGATTTGACGGGTAATGGTTTAGGACTCATGCTCTGGGATCCATTTCAGAAAAGCGAAGTAATGGATGTAAGGAGCTTCACTTATGACAGTAAGAATGGTAGGATCGTTCAAGAATGGGTGAAGAAAGTGCCAGTAATTGAAGGCGACCATATCTCAGTTGTTACCCATGTACCAATCACTAGAGATGTCAGAGAATACCCCATCACCACAAATAAGGTCAGGTCCACATTTGTAAACACCAACATAGACAACATATAAATAATATTCCGACAAAATGAAGAAAACTATTCAATGATCAAAGAACTAGAGGAAAGACTTCAACAGGTAAAGATTGATGAGAGGAGTGTTCAAAGCTTCAAAATCAATGATGTAAAGGTTAGAATGAGCTAGAAGGAGGTATCATTGAAATGTACACCCATATTCACCTCTTCCAAAATGTGGTTGCGATAGTCGTTGAGAATAACGATCAAATACAGATGAAGCTGCCACAATACAACACCATTCACCGAGGCATGTTTGACATAGATAACTGGATAGAAGAGAATCCAGATGCACCACCTGAGCTTTAACAACCATCAAAAGTGGAGAGAAATACAGACTTATATGCACTAGATCATTTCCAACATATAGGAAAAAAAGATGATAAAGAAGTCACCAAATCCCTAGCAATATGCTTGAGGATCCATAAAGCTGCTAAGGAATTGATAAGAAATAGCCGACTCCCAAGACTAAATGAACTTGGGAAGAACCTGGTAACAAAAGAACTAGTAAATGCAGTACATGATAGCACCAATCGAAGGAAATAAGTAGTTGAAGTGGCTACTTTCATCTCCACAGACCTCATTGATCAACACTTGCTACAACTAATAAAGCTTCATACTATGGTACAAGATTTGATGATGAGATTGGAAAATGATATGGCCACTCTCGAGGACAATATCTCTTTGATGAACGCAACATTAGAACAACTGATGTACAAAAGGATTGAATCACTATATGATCAGCTGGAAGTTTGGACAACCTACCCGAGCAACATAAATCCATAAGAAAAGGACAAAATACATATACTTTGTTGCATCCTTTTCCTAACCAATCTCAATTTCGTCCCATTATATACACTTGTAATTAGGAATGAGAAGGTGAACCATTTTTGTAACTGCTCCTTCAAGAAGAAGATGAAGAGTCGCATAGGATTTACTAAACATTTGTATAAAAATAATAGAATACAATCCCATATGGAAGGGACTTTTGGATTTTCAAGCAATGTATAGACTCAATAAATGATTCAAGGACTTATAATTTGTTAATGAATATTGAGAATCCCTCAGGGCCAGTTGTTATAGAAGGAATTCTTGTGTGTGCACAAATATGAGATGAGAACTACTTTGGGTGAAGATGGACACTGTTCCTATGGATTGTAAGAATGTTATGTTGTTATAGACTAATTCTCATACAATCTGTGATATTCTTCAATTTAGAGTATTTCTTTAAATATATTAATGCCTTGAGATTTGTGAGTTATTAATGTATGCATTATTGTAATCTAGACTACTATGGTTATACATATTTGTATACACTTGTTTCTGATCTTGCTCTTTTATATCATTTATCTGTGTAGAAGTAGTGCAAAATTTGGTTTCAATTTATAGCTCACTAGTCGCTTTGGTATGCTCCTAGCTAGGATAGGTTAAAGTAGGTTAGTGTTAATTTAGCTTGCATTTCACACACAATATTCACCTACATATTTACATTGCATATCCACTCATCATCCACGCTCATTGGAAAACCAGTCCATAACCGACCAAAAAAACAATCCCTTAAAAATAGTAACAATGGAAGTTGGGCCACATTTTGGATGGGTCTCCTAATCTAAAAAATGTATAGTCTAGTTGGGACTGTGTACTAGGGAGAACCCGTTGCTATTTTCGGGCAAATTCAGATCCATTAACAAAATGGTAGATTGCAAGCTCGTAAGTACTCCCATGCAGACTAATTGAAAATTGAGAAAATATGATAAATCCAAGGATGCATATCAGAGACTCTACAGATCGATGATTGGAAGTTTACTCTATGGGACAACATCAAGACCGGATGTGATTCAAGCAGTTGGACATGTTGTAATATTTCAAGTAGCACCAAAGGAAACACATGTTATGGCAGTAAATAGAATATTCATATATCTCAAAGCAACAAAAGAATATGGATTATGGTATCCAAAATGGAATGATCTATCTCTAGTTGCATACACAGATGCAGATTGGGCAAGAAGTGTTGATGATAGAAGAAGTACAAGTGGAGAAACCTTCTACTTGGGTTATTGTATGGTATCCTAGCTAAGCAAGTAACAATATTTAGTATCATTTTCCAAAGCAAAAATAAAGTATATTGCGGCACTATCATGTTGTACATAGGTTCTCTGGATGAAGCAAACTTTGCAAGACATATAAGTGGAATATGACGAGCCTATTCCAATATTCTGTGATAACACCAGTGCTATAAGCATATCTAAGAATACAATGATGCATTCCAAGACAAAACACATTCCTATCAAGTTTCACTTTCTACGAGAACATGTTACAGAGAAGAACATCAAGGTAGAGTACATTGGGACAAAATAACAGATTGTAGATATCTTCACCACACCTCTTCCGAGGAATACTTTTGAGCATATTCAACAAAAAATTGGAGTAGTTTCATCCCCACAGTGATATACACAACATTTGGCACAATAAGATAGGGGGAGAGCAACAATAATCATGAGATACTTGAATTCTTTTGGAATTATTTTTATATCAAATATTTACATGAGGAAGCACCATGAAGAGAAACACCAGTAGAGATAAGAGGCGTACAAACACGGGGAGAAACCCCAAGGAGAAGTCACCCTTTTCCATTGATGTCAAAGGAAACAAAGATAATATGCATGAATATAGGGGGAGCCATCATGAGCATGAGTGTTTTCCATGTTTAAGTGTTGGGTCTAAGTGTTTCCATCAATGCCAAAGGGGGAGATTGTTGAAACATTAGTTGTTGAAAGATGGGTTGTCATTGAATTGTTGAAATATTGGTTGTCATTGATTTCAACCCTTGAACATGAAGTTAACAAGATTCATGTGAATTTAAAAAGTTGCATGTAATTTTCATGTCATTAACAAGACATTATGTGTTGCCCCTAAATTAGGAAAAAGGTAAATTCTCGAAGAAAAAAAAAGATAATTATAGAAAATTCTTGGATGAATCTAAAATTGATCAATAACTAAGATCTAACTAGAGTTCCACTATTCGTCAACTCACTTTTTACATGCATAAATGAAGAAATAACTGATAGTTAAAAATAATTAAAAAAAACCTACAAAAACACTAAAACTAGAATTTGAGGCATCATATGAAGGAATTTGGCTCCCAAAAAGTGACAAAATGGATTCCAATCTAATATATCCTATCAACACCACAATGAACTCTTTGAGACACAAGTCCTGTAAAATTTCAGTCCAATCAAACAAACGAGCCAAAATTTATGACTCTCAGAAATCCCTGCAATTTTTTAATGAGATCCTCATTGGAAACACATATATACAGAGAAGAGTCAATTTAATATTTTTGTGTGAATATATATTGATAGATTTGAGGTAGCGAGATGAAGGCAACGAAGTTTAGCAAAGGGAGAAGTTTACATGAGCCAAGTGTATGAAAGAAAAGTTACTGCATCGGTGTCTTTGAGGTAATCCATGAGTTGCAGAAGGGAAAAGTGCAAACATCCGTGAGCATGTAGTGTACAGGTCGCAGATCTATGAAGAAGACAAGCAAAATATCAAAGATCTAATCCACCAGGTCAACTATAGATTGAAGGTATGTATTCATGTGTATGTTAGGGTGTATATTATGAATAAATTAGGTACATATATGTCTTAATGATTCATAAGAATTTGATTTGGAGAACCCTCTTGTGGATCTTGTTATGAGGTATGTTTGGTTGCATTCTTGATGATATATCGATATCAATAGAAACAACAAAAATATCAGAAACACCAACAACAATAATTTATCAATTACACCGACAGTGGTAGTGACATAATGGTCTACATTTATATTTCAGGGCAGTTGGACAGGGCAATGAAAGGGGGTTGTAGCCTCCTTGTTGTTGGAGCCAGTAAATCAGGGATTTGGATCTTCCTTTGGGTTGTAGCCTAGAAATAAGGGGTTGTAACTGCCTTCCAGTTGTAGCTGGAGAAATAGGAATTCAGTGCTTCCAATGAATGTACTCTTTTATAAATAAGAAAATCATTATGTGGTTTTCTCCCGCATTGGGTTTCCACGTAAAATTCTAGTGTACTTTGTTTATGTGATGTTTATGCATTGAATTATGGTGTTAATGATATATTGAGTGCTAATGATAAACTATTGAACATTATTGTAGGTTTTAT
>SNQJ01S0014038.1:118667-136264 GCA_010110895.2 Picea sitchensis
AGAGGGGGTACCCCCCCTCTGCACTCCCCCACGTGGAAGAGTGTACATACTTCTGGGGTGTAAATACTTCATGGGGTATAAACATAGTTGAAAGCAAGGACCTCTGAATCAGGAAGATAATCAGGCTCCACAACCAATAGTGGTGTCAGAGAGTAAGTTTGTAGATCTTGGATTTGAGTTAAACCCTCGGTTTTGTGAGAGTTGTAAGTTAGGAATATTTAAATTTGTGCTTGAAATAATGACAAGCAGTTTGAGAATAGAGATAGAACAATTTAATGGACAAATTTTGAGTTTTGAAAGCTTAAAATTGAATATCTCCTTATAGATCGATAACAATAAGAATATAGCTATCCACATACCATGATGATAGGTATGTTGAGAGAATAATGGTAGAAACCCGAAAGAAGGACAAGGAGCATGAATTGAATTTGTCTTGTAGATTTGATGTTGTTGAATGTCTCAAGTGAAGACTCAGAAAATAAACTATCGAAAGAGTTGGGAAGCTTGTACCAATTGAAATCCAAGGAAAATCATTTTTTCCTTACAAAGAAACTATATCTTTTAAGGATGACTGATGGGAGTTCAATAACTGAGAATTTGAATGCATTCAATACTATAATAATATAGTTATCATCTATGGATATTAAAATCACCAAGGAGGAGAAATGTATTAGCCTATTATGTTCTTTTCTAGACTCATGGGATATCTTAGTCGCGACTATAGGGATTTATTCGACCACATTAGTGCTACAAGACGTGTTTTCATCTCTATTATGAGAAGAAATTATATGTAAAAACATGGAAGGATCGACCAAACATTCCTTAATAATGAGAGGTCGACTAGTTGACAGAGATAAATGGAAATTCTACGACAGAAAGTCTAAGTTGAAGGGTAGATCTAAATCCTTGGTTCAATTCACAAGAATATGTTGGAAATGTGGTAAATTTTGGAATTACAAAAGGGAATGCAAGTCGAAGGAGATATAAAATAATAAAGGATATGATGAGAAGAAGTCAACTAAGAGAAAGAATACTTCGGAATAAAGGAAGTGGCATGTATCTAGCATTGACCAATACACAATCATATCAGAATGTTTGGTTGATAGACTCAAAATTTTCCTTCCATATGACACCACATAGAGAATGGTTCTATGAATATGAGAGATATGAAGGGGGAGATGTGTTCTTGGGGGATGACTCGACAACCAAAATTGTTGGATGGGGTAGACTCTAACTGATACTTCAGGATGGGAGGAGTATAACCCTTTCAAGTGTGCTACATATTTTGGGTTTGCAAAGAAACATGATATATGTAAAAAATATGAGAGATGTAGGTGTGAACACTCTATTTCAAAAGGATAGGTGCAAAATGGTTAGGGGTGCGATGGTCTAAATGAAATGAGTTCAGATTCAAACCCTATACAAATTGTTGGGGAATGTTAACTCAACTAGATCTAACAACATTTTGTTCCTAAATTCAACTTGACTTTGACTTGACTCAAATCATCTCGGGATGATTTGATTCAAACCAACTCGACAGTTCCTCATCCATTTGACCCAACCATTGTATGGCACATGAGGATGGGACACAATGGATAAAAAGGAATTTTAGATATGCACAACAAAGGTCAAAGGTTTTCCTTATTGTAATATGGAAGTCAATTTTTGTGAACATTACATATATGGAAACAAAAATCAGGTTAGGTTCCCATCTATAGAAACAAGGGAAAAGGGGATTATGGAATTGGTTCATAATGATGTGTTTAGGCCTGTAATAGTCCCTTCACTTGGTGGATCCCTCTATTATGCCTCCTTCATGGATTATTTTTCCCAAAAGACATGCAGATATTTCCTGAGGAAGAAATCAAAGTCTTTTGAGAAATTCAAAGAGTTTAAATATCTTGTTGAAAACTAGACATATAAGAAGATCAAGGTGTTGAGAACTAACAATGATGGTGAATCATTTTGAAAGTATTTTTGTGGTCAACTTGTCATGGTGTTTTCATGAGTTTGTTGGGGTTTATATGTGGACCCATGTGGACCTAGGATCTCTGTGGACCCAATTTTATGATGATTATGTATCAATGATAGTGACATGTTGATTCTTTTATATAGACATTTGAGGGTGGAAAGAAGGGAAAAGGAAAGGGGGTTGGAGCCTCCTTCTAGTTGGAATTGGAGAATCTAGGGATTTGTATCTTCCTTCAAGATGGTGCCTATAAATCAGGGGGTTGGTGTCTCCTTCCAGTTGGATATGGATAATATTGGAAGATGTAGCTTCCTATTATTGTAATATTGTTATTAAATAAGAAAATAATTATGTGGTTTTATTCCATTTGGATTTCCACATAAATTTATTGTGCACTGTGTATTTGTTCTTCTGCTCTTTACAATATATTGGGATGCATTTATTTGATTGAAAAGTTAAATTTTTTAAAAGGTGCTAAATTGTGATTGATATTGATTCACCTCCCCTCTCAGTATCGACAATTGGTATCAAACTAGGTTACATTTAGAACAGTCTAATCACTGGAAAGAATATCGTGAGAAAAAATGGAAGGACACATTCGAAATGGGATTCCACCATTTGATGGAAACAATTATGCATACCGAAGCAACAAAATGTAAACTTACTTGAGAGATTAGGGAGTGGATATCTAGCTCTTAGTTGTCAATGGTCAAAACGTTTTGAAAAATACTCCAACTGATACAGATGAGAAGAAATTAATGAGTTATAATTAAAAGGCTAGGCATGTTATCATAAGTGGATTGACACCAACTATTTCTAGCAAGGTGATGAGTTGTAACACAACTAAATAGGTTTGGGATAAACTTCAAAATATTTATGAAGGAGATATGAAATTCAAGCAGTTCAAGCTTCAGCGACACATGGCACAATTTTAAAATATGAAAATGAATGAAAAATAATATATTGCAACCTATTTACTTAGAGTAGATGAAGTTCTCAATGCCATCAAAGGATTAGGAGAAAAATTCAAAAAATCCTTGGTTGTACAGAAAGTGTTGAGATTATTTCCTTTGAGATATGATGCCAAGGTCTTGACCATTGATGAAACTTGGGATTTGAACAAAACGACAATGGATGAACCACATGGGACCCTCACAACGTATGAAATGATAACATATACAAAAAATGGACACCCAAATAGAGAAGCAACTTTTAAATCCATGAAGAAAACAAGGAACAAAGAACACATGGTAGAAGAAATACCAGGTGATAAATCAGATGAAGAAGAAGCATATTTCACAAGGAGGATCAAGAGGGGAACCGACAAATACAAAGTTAAGTTACCTTTGAAATGCTTCTATTGTTCTAGAATAGGACACTATGCTAAGAAATGTCCTTTTGAAGAAAATAAAAGCTTCCACAAGAAAAAGAGTTTTTGCTCCAAGGAGGACAACACTTCTTCAAATGAAAGAGATGGAGAAGAACGAGAAGTTATCTTCATAACTCAAGAAACTCATAATGATGACCACAAAAATTCTAAAAAAAATGAAATTCATTCTGAAGAAGAGTCTGATGCAGAGACAGAAGGAACAAACACAAAATATTCACGAGGAAGAAAATACATCACATAAAGTAAACAAGAATATGAAGAAAATATTAAAAAATTGAAGCATGCTGGAGAAGAAAATATGAAGCTCAAAAAAAAAAAATAGAGAGTTAAAAAACGAATTGAAAATTTGTGAAGAAGAGAATCATGAACTTGAAAAGACAATTGACGGCTTGAAGGAGTAGTTAGATAAATCCAAGAAGACTGAATATTGTGAGAAATTAAAAGCAGAATTGGATCACACAAGAAAATAGTTGATGTGGGCAATGAAAAAGTTGAATTACTACAAGAAATTTGAAAGAAGTACTGAAAAAGTTAGATGGAATTCTTAGAAAATAGATATCACCTACCGATAAGACAGGACTTGGATATGAAAATAGTTTGAAGACAATAGACACATATAAAACAAACATGGAAGATGAAGGAAATTCCATAAAATATGTAAATGCCTTAAGAAGTGGAATCAACAAATAAAATGGAGTTGAAGAACAACTTGAACATGACACCTCTAGCTGGAACATAAGATCATAATTCAAAAGTGGCGAGACACCAAGAAGGCCCTTTTCTACCAGGTATGAGAGTATTTTTCTTGGTCATTGTTATTCTTGTAGAAACTTTCGACACAAAGAAATCCACTGTAAAATAAATGCAAGAAAAAACTATATGAGAAACATAAATGATTATGGATATCAATAGGGAAATCATGTAAATAGTAGATATGGAAATGCTCATGGATTTGTCAATATAAATTACAATCCATTTGATCCATTGATGGATCAGAACATTGTATGCTACAAATGCAATAATCTTGTTCACAAAGCACGATATTGTAGAAATATGAAAGAAGATGATCCTATCATTAAGCCAACTATAATATGAGAAAGGAAAGAGAATCTAAAGAAGGAATAATGTCGATTAACATTGTTTGTTGAAAATAAAGAAACAAATAGTACACAGACAGTGGGTGCTCAACACACATGACTGGGGACCAAAACAATTTCATCAGCCTAAGTGAAGGAAAAAGTGGCAGTGTTGCATTTGGAAATGACTCCTCTGTCAAAATAATCGGAAAAGGTGTAGTGAGCCTTGGAAGTGAAAATGTAAAAGAAACAAATGTCTTACTGGTTGAATATTTGAAGCATAATATCCTTAGTTTCAGTAAAATATGTTATCATGGATACAATATTGTGTTTTATTCCCAAAGATGTGAAATCATAGAAGAAGACTCAGGAAGATTGGTTGCAACAACAAGAAGATGACCAAATAACATATACATCCTAGACAAAGAGGAGAGAAAGAGGATTGAAGTCACAAAAAAGAGATACAAGGACTATAACAAGGAAGGAAAGGATAAGAAGACATAAATGGAAGGTGAAATACTATTGAGTGCCATGAGTCAGGGTGTGCAACCCCAAAGAGAAGAGTTACCCTTTGTCATTGATGTCAAAGGGGGAGAGAAAGATCATGAGCATGATGACATGGGGAGTATGATTGTTTCCATAAATGACAAAGGGGGAGATTGTTGAATGGTGTTTCCATTGATGTCAAAGTCAGTGATTGGTGATCAACATGAAGAAGCCTATGGGTTTGCTTGAAGGAGTCCCCAAGGTGGTCCCCTTATGTCATATCTTTAAGCATGGCCCCTCACTGGAAGATGATTTTAAGAAGCCCACAAGAAGCCTTAGAGGTGTGGTCAAGAATCCCCTATAGTCAATTGAAGAAGCCTATAGATGTCTAAGATCGATATTGCAAGATGGAGATTGTTGAAAGTATTATTTGTGGTCAATTTGGATACCTTATCTTTGAGGGAAATTTTAACCTACATAAATAACTCAAATAGAAGAACAAGTTAGACAGTTGGAAATATTATTCCAATACCTTTCCAAAAGTATATTTAAGTCCCTCTAACTCTCTAGGAATAAAGATATATGAATTTTTATGTCCACCAAACCCAGCCAGAACATTGAGGTTGACTCATGATCTAGGTGCATATTGGTGGCCACCCACCTATTCCAACTGGCTCCTCTTGACAGTTTTTAGTTCAACACATTCTTTTGTACTTCTTTGTAATTGTGGGTTGTAAACTTCTGGGTTTGTATGGATCCCTACACATCTTCTAGGTGGATATTGGTGGCCTCCCACATAATCCAACTGGATTATTTTGTGTGTTTTCATGTTAGCACATCTTGTTGTACTTCCACAACCGTTTTGGGGCCCCAAACAATGTTTTTTTGGTTCGCGACATTCAAATTGTAGACAAAGTTAGAGTTTGACGATTGAATGTGTAGTTTTCTAAAATACCTTTCCAATGGGCTATCACACGCCTAAAACAGAGGTCATATGCAAAAGTTACAACCCCGAGAAGTTGAGGTACCAACTTACCCATAGGGGCCCACATAAATTTTGGTGTTTCATCTCCTCGGGTTAGATTTTTGGATGTCTAGGGTTTTGGAATTCATGAGTAATATTAAAAATGCCTCTGGAGCCTCATTGTAATCATTATTCTCAGTCAGATGCGCGTAACAGCCACATCTCTTCTCAGAGATAACTACCACCATTCAAGCAAGTGTTTCAATTCTATAGTTTTATAGTTTCATCATATTTCATTTATTCAATAGAAGATATTTTTCACTGGATATTTGTGTTGTTCTTCATATCTATGTTTGTATTGTATTCAGTCTGTTAATTAGTTCGTTCCGCTCCTAAATCCGGATCAGTGGTATCAGAGTGATCTGCTCTTCATTTATTTTTATTCGTGCATGTCCCCAACAAGATCTAGGTACAAGAAGTTGGGACTCGAACCAATCGAGTCATTGCAATATCGGTCGTGTTGATCCCAACAAAAACCCATGGGGGAAAAATAAATATGATGGAGTAGGAGATCCTTTTAAAATGTTTCTCGAGGAATCCCTCGTGCGACAAAGGAATGAAATGATGGAAAACTTTGTGCAGATCCTTCGATGACTACCCACAGGAGAAGCATATTCATCAAGCGACCATGCAACCCCTTCAAGGTACATGTAAATTTTGATATTCCATTATTTGAAGGACTGATAGATGCAGATGCTATAGATAACTGGTTGAATCTACTCGAAGGGTATTTTTCGGTCCACAATTTTTCTGATAGGGAAAATATTACTTTTTCACTCCTCAAGGTCCTCCCCCATGTTAAGGACTGGTGGGATACTTACTCAGAGCAAAGGGACATAGAGGAATCTACAAATTTGTGGTTTCCCTTACATGGGATTCCTTCTGGGATGCCATTAAAGAACAATACTACCTCGTTATAAGCTACGAGGACCAGTACACCAAATGGACTACCCTGTGTCAAGAAAGGGACCAAAAAGTACCAAATTTCACTAATATTTTCCATACCCTGCGCACTGAATACTCAAATACTCAAAGACTCTCAAATACTCAAATAATCAAATACTCTCAGTGACATCTGGTGCTCAAATACCGCGGTTTTTTGCATAGATACATTAAAAAATAAATGGAGTTTCTGGACATCACCTCCTCATATCCAAAGCAGGGAAAAGGCGACCCTAACCCACACAACAAGGGATAGAGAAAAGATGGCCACTCTCAGGAAAACCATTCCAAGCCGCAACAAAATAAGGGAAATGAAAAGATGAAGGAGGACACGAGAAAATGGTGTGAATACCATAAAATACCTTGGAAAAACATTGAATAATGTCTCTTCAAGCAGTCACTTGTGTCCGAGCTGAAGGCGTCTGAGTTCGAGGCTGATTCTGACTCCGAATCAAATCCCGAAGGAGGGAAGTAGATCATCAATGTTGAACCCAGTGCCACTGTCGCTACTACTAAAGTCCATCCAAGCAAACCAGAAGAACAAGAGGAAGGGGAACACCTCTTTCACTCATAGATGTAGGTAAAGGGGGYTCCGCTCGATTTCATTGTCGATAGCAGCAGTTGGAAGAACCTGATCTTAGCAGAGGTCGTCAAACGATTGGACCTGCCAAAAACACCACACCCACATCCCTACACTATCGGTTGGATTCGCCAAGGAAGACATCTTTGTGTCAACGAACAATGTCGTCTTCCCTATGGCATCAAGCCTTTCAAAGACGAGGTATTGTGTGATATTTCTCCCCTTGAAGTTTGTGATGTTCTTTTAGGAGAACCATATTTGTGGAAGTGCCATGTTGCGTATGAGTCTAGACCATGTAGTGTTATTATTAATTTGGGTACACAATTGTATAGGATACCAGAGGTAGCGCCACCTACCGTTATTTCTTTAATCTCTGCTAAACAATGTAGTAAGTTCATTTCACAGACCGAGAACTTTGTATTCTTTGTGATTCGTGCTCACAATAATCATAAGGTCTCTGCCACATCCATGGCCTCTACACAGAGCCTCTCTTTGCAACATAAGCAAGTGGATGAGATCATGGAAGAGTACAGAGACATATTCTCCTCACCCATCGAGGTACCGACGCACTACCAAGTCAAGCATTCAATTGATATAACTCCTGGTGCAACTCTGCCTAATGGACCAGTCTATCATCGCTCGCTGATGGAAAATGACGAAATCAAGCATCAGATCTAAGAGCTTCTTCAAAAGGGGCACATTAGACCCAACTCCTCCCATTTTGGAATCCCGATTGTACTGGTGCAGAAGAAGGACATGACCCAACAAATCTGCATTGATTACAGAGAATTACACAAAATTATAGTTAGGAACCGACACCCAATTCCCAGGATTGATGACCTTCTTGACCAACTCAAGGGGGGGAATTTCTTTAACAATATTGACCTAAAGTTTGGCTACCACCGGGTTCCCATCGAACCAACTGATGTATGGAAGACAACTTTCAAATATAAATAAGGTCTCTTCGAATGGTTGGTCATGCCCTTTGGCTTAACAAATGCACCGACCACTTTCATGAGGTTGATGGATGATGTATTAAGACCCTTCACCAAGTATTTTGTGGTGGTTTATTTGGATGGAATCCTCATCTTCATAAGAACTTGGGAGGAGCACATGCGACATATTCAACAGGTTTTGAGCACTCTGTGGCAACAAAAGTTATATGCCAACTTGGAAAAATTCTCCTTTGGTATGAACAGGGTCCAATACTTTGGCTACATTGTTGATGAGCATGGTGTACATATTGATCCAGCTAAGATCCAAGTCATCCATGACTGTCCTGCCCCGACCACAATAACCGAGCTTCTAAGCTTCTTGGGACTATCCAACTTCTACTGACGGTTCATGTTAGGATTCTCCCATATTGCATGGGCCCTCAGCCAAGTGACCAAGGGTGGTGGCAGGAAAAATTTTGTGTGGGGGAAGGACCATAATGAGCATTTGATGATCTGAAGCATCGCTTGTGCACAACTCCAGTATTCTCCTTTCTCGTTCTGCAACAATTGTTCGAGATTGAGACTGATGCATTTGACTATGTTGTAGGCACAGTTCTCACTCAACACAGTCATTCGGTGGCATACCATAGTGAGACACTCTCAGATATTGTCCGGAAATTCCCCACCTATGACAAGGAAATGTATTCCATTGTACAATCATGACAAGGAGACGATCATCCACACTGATCACAAGCCTTTGCAGTTCATATAGACATAAATGAAATTGCAGAATGACCACCATCATAAGTGGTCCACCTACCTGCAACAGTTCCATCTCAACATCAAGTATAATACAAGGAGAAAAAATCGTGTTGTTGAATGCCTCATTCGACCTCCTATGTCTGAACTCACCACTGTGCTCCATTCCTGTGGACATGAAGAATCTGAGTGGCCCCAACTTTATCAACAAGATCTGGACTTCGCCACCACCTATCAACTCTTAGGTACATGCGTGAAAGTCACCGATTTTTACATTCATGAAATATTGTTATGCTATCTGGGCCATCTCTGTGTTCCTGCAAGCGAGCGTTCAAAGATGATTTGGGAATCCCACTACAATCGGATGGAAGGACATTTTGGCATGGAGAAAACTATGGTCGTTCTACAAAAACATTTTTATTTTCCAAAACTTTCATAGGACGTCAGCAAGTATATCAGGTCTTGCACTACATGTGCCATTGCCAATCCATCATCAAGAAGCAAGGCTTATACGCCCCTCTTCCTACTCACTAGAAGCCTTGGGAATCCATCTCGATGGATTACATGTCTGGTCTTCCATCCACCAAGCAAGGCAATGATTGTGTATTTGTGGTCATTGATCGGTTTTCGAAGATGGCCATCCTCACATCCTATAAGAATAATATCATAGCGGTGGATACTGCCAAGATCTTCTTCAAATGAGTGTGGGTCCATTTTGGGATACCAAAGACCATCATATCCAACTGAGACAACAGATTCCTTAGCACATTTTGGTCAAGTCTCTGGTCACTGTTGGACACCAAGCTCACTAAATCCACTGCTTTCCACCCCCAAACAGATGACCAAACATAGGTCATCAATCGGATGATTGTGCACATCCTGTGCATGTACAACTCTAAGCATCCACATACATGGGATGAGAGTCTCCCCTATGTTCAACACAGTTACAACAACGCTCTCCATAGCTCCACCGACCATAGCCCATTTCAGGTGGGGTTGGGATTCCAACCCTTGGGTCCCATTTATGTTGCACTACCTCTTGCAACCACACAGACAAACTCTTCCCATGTTCATTATGAGACCGACAAGGCCACTAGATTCATTGAGAGGATTCAACACATTCTCCAATAGGTCCATGAGATTCTGCAGAAAGCCAATGCTAAGTACAAATAGCGACATGATCAACAAAGGGTACCACATCAGTTTCAAGTTGGAGAAAAATTCTGGTTACATTTGCAGAAGGTGCGTCTTATAGGGCCCCATCGGAGTCTCCACCCACTTTGCTATGAGCCTTACACTATCACCAAGGCTATGGGTAGCAATGATTTTGAGCTCAACAATCCACCCTTCCTTGGCTTGCACCCAATATTCAATGTGGACCTCCTTCGGCCATATTTTCCACCATTATTAGACACTTTAGAGATCGTAGAACAACTGACACCAACAAAGCTCAACCATGACTACATGGAACAAGAATCCACTGATCATATCATGGAAACACAGGTCAAGGGCACTCGCTAGCAAAGGATCTATCTTTATCGAGTTGCCAAGGTAGGGAAACTCCTACACCAAGGAAAGTGGCTCACCCAGGGCCAAATTTAGTGGAAGTTTCCTCACTTGATGGGAGGACTTAATGCAATGGATACCATTGATTCCTAAGGGGGGAGGACTGATCCAGGTGGATATTGGTGGCCACCCACCTATTCCAACTGGCTCCTCTTGATAGTTTTTATTTCAACATGTTCTTATGTAATTATTTGTAATTGTGGGTTCTACACTTCCGGGGATGTTTGAAGAACTACACATCTTCCAGGTGGATACTAGTGGCCTCCCACCTAATCCAATTAGATTTTTTTGTATGTTTTCATGTCAGCACATATTGTTGTACTTCGAGGGCCGTCTTGGGGCCTTAAACAATGTTTTTTGGTTCACCATATTCAAACTATAGGCAGAGTCAAAGTTTGACAACATAATGTGTATTTCTCTAAAATACCTTTCCAACGGGCTATCACACACCTAAAACGGAGGTCGTATGCAAAAGTTACGACCCTGAGAAGTTGAGGTACCAACTTACCCATAGGGGCCCACATAACTTTTGACATTTCATCTCCTAGGGTTAGGTTTTTGGATGTCTAGGGTTTTGGAATTCACGAGTAATATTAAAAATTCCTATGGAGCCTCAGTGTAATCATTCTTCTCAGATGGATGCACATAGCAGCCACATCTCTTCTCAGAGATAACTACCACCATTCGAGCAAGTGTTTCAGTTCTACAGTTTTATAGTTTTAGCCTATTTCATTTATTCAATAGAAGATATTGTTCCTGGATATCTGTGTTGTTCTTCATATCTCCGTGTTTATTGTATTCAATATGTTAATCAGTTCGTTCCGCTCCTAAATCCAGATCAACTCAACTAATGTTTGGAGAAAAAATTACTATAAATACATGATAGAATTTCACATTTCTTATGTGCAAAAGGTGTTTGGAGTGTCTTCTGGTGTGCAAGATAAGTCTAATTGATTCTCTTAAGGTATTTCTTATTTTCAAGGTATGCTATAAGGTTGTGATGTTGTCATAAGGTTGTTATGTTTCCATATTCTTTGCTATGAAGTTGTGATGTTGTCAAGATGTTGTTGTGAGTTTGTTGGGGTTTATATGTTGACCCATGTGGACCTAGGATATCTATGTGGATCCAGTTTGATGATGATGATGTATTAATTACAACGACAATGACAATGATAGTGACAGTAAAAGTGACAGGTTGATTATTTTATATACATATTGGAGGGCGTAAGGAAAGGGGGTTGGAGCCTCCTTCCAATTGGAACTGAAGAATCTAGAGAGTTGTAGCTTCCTTCAGGTTGGTGCCTCCTTCCAGTTGGAGCTGGAGAATATGAGAAGTTGTAGCTTCTTATTAATGTAATCTTGTTATTATATAAGAAAAACAATCTGTGGTTTTCTTCTATTTGGATTTCCACGTAAACATGTTGTAAACTATGTATTTGTTCTTCTTCTCTTTACTGTATATTGGGATGCATTTATTTGATTGAAAATTTAAATTTTTTAGAAGGTGCTACATTGTAATTGATATTAATTCACTCCCCCCTCTCACTATCAAGATCATTTAAGTACACTATTACAAATGAATCTAAAAATGGATTCAATACATCATTCGTTAAATGAATAAATGTAGATGGCACATTACATAAACCAAAAGGCATTACCAATCATTCATACAAACCTTTCCTTGTATTGAAGGTATTCTTCTAGGTGCCTTGTTCTTTGAATCATACTTGGTGGTATTTCGATTTGAGATCCAACTTAGTGAAGTACTTGTAATGCTACAAATTCTTTAGCAAGTCATCGATCCTAGGAAGAGTATATCGATTCTCAATGGTGATAGTGTTCAAATATCTACAATATATAAAAAATATCCTAGTCCCATCCTTCTTGGGTACTATGATAGTAGGTGAACCACAAGGTGAGGTACTTGGTCAACTCACTCCTTGCATGCTCTACCCTTGCTTATGCTGGAAGTAATTCCAACAGATTAGTTGGTCCTCTTCATATAAGATAGGGTAGAACCAGGACTTAATGAGTGTTTTAATCATCTCCCACTTAGTTATTGAGGGCTCACACTCTAGCCTGAGTGTTTGTTAACAAAGTTCGACAAGATTGCCTACGTCTCTAGGCCTTTGTCTCAGTGGGTGAGGCTTTCTTATATCTCTTCAATGCTTCAAAAGTACATCAGAAAAGTTTCAAAAGGATTACAAACTGGCCCAGATGTGTTCTTCTCGACCTCAAGAATCCAACACAACTGACGACACTGAAAAAGGTTGAGCGTAGATCTCGGAATTGGCCCGCAAAGTTTCATCCTCAATGGCTTCCCTGCATAAAAATGGCTTTGGCTTTCAAAATCTTCAACATTTCTCCTGTTCTGAAATTCTTTGACTTTCAAAAACCCTCTGATTCTTATATATGTGGAGTTGGGGTTCTCCTTCCAGCTTCCTCCCAAGATCTAGCCTCAAATCGGGCTCCAGATCCTCCAATAATGGCTAAAATCATCCAAAATCAGGATGAAAATCACTAAAAATCATATTATATAGTTATAAAACCCAAAATTGACATAAATCTGGGTGCATCCCCTTTATCCGGGCTCCTGGACATATGGGGAAGGTCCATGTGGCCATAGGCTAGGCACTAGTTGTTAAGACCCTTGATTTCTAGCCCTTGGTCATAGGCATGGCCCATGTGGCTTGGTCCTTAAACTCCATGCACCCTCTTGCTAGCTTGGCTCCTGGTTCATAGCCCCTGGTCGTGTGGGGTGCCAAGTGTGATGCGTTGGCCCGCTCCGACCGGGGCTTAACCCACAAAACTCGCCAAATTTCTATTCAAATGACATTCAGTCGTTTGTTTTCACAAGCCCCAAGTTCACCCAAGTGGCCAATGCATATAGTGTAGACTGTTGGCGATGTCGAGGTCAGAGGTTCGAGCCTGACGGAGGTGGAAAAATATCTTTTACCCATCCAATATTGGAAAAATCTGGGGTTCCACATGGCACCCTTTGATTGGGCAACGAGTTACCCCGTGATTCATCTGTACAGTACAATCAACATCTAGTCAGTGCATAGTCAGTTGCCACATCACCGATCTACAACCACGTCATCTGTCCAGTCAACTGCCACATCAACATCCATACTTACCAGTCACCCTACCATGTCAGCATCCATACAACCCAGTCACCCTACCATGTCAGCATTCGTACAACCACATGTCATCCATACTGCCACATGTCATCCTATCATTGGTCCACGTCACATACATACTGCCACGTTTCACGTTTGTACACTGCGATGGGTCAATTCCTTACTAGTCCAATTGAGCCTGAAAATGCCAAAACTGAGTGACATGTGTCACCTCCTGGTGCTTCCACATGTCATGCTGATGTCAAAATGATGTCATGTTGATGTCACCTGTCGTACCGTTGACGTCAATAGTATGACCTGTTGACTTTGACCAGTTTGACTTTTTACTTGTTTGGGAAATTGGTAAGAATGAAATATCTTTCGCATACGATGTCCATTTGCAAAAAAAATTATATGGCCAGAATCAATGCAACGAGTTGGACGCAACAGAGCTAGTTTCGTCCGATTCTGAGAACTTTAATTTTTAGGCCTTCTAGGATCCATTTTGGATCAGTGTCTTTGTGGAATTTTCCACCATGTTTGGGCATGGCCCTCTAACTTCAGTTGGGAAAATGAAATATTTCACTCTTCTACTATATTACAGACATTGAAATAAAATTCTTACTATTTAAACCATTGATTCAACTTAATATCATCACTCTCACCCTGGTAGGGTTTGATGACCACTTTTAATTCCACTTTAAACAAAGATTGAGAAGAAGTTATGACACAGAAACTTGGTCTCTCTTTTTTTGGGTCTTTTTTTACTCTTGTTCTAGGTCTTCATTATCTCCAAATTTCTCATTTGATCCATCTTTTGAGTTAAATCCACCACACTCCTTGAAGGGTTTGAGTTTCTTCTCTAGATCTACGATGAGTATGGCCATGTAGCAAGAGATGTCAATGATGTGTGTTGATGTTTGGACAACATCGGGAAGACATTCTTCAAGATTAATAATTAATAATATAATTATTAATTATTAAATAATATATATAATAAGTAATAATAATAATAAATAGTTATTTATTATCCAAGGGACGCATCCTTTCATGGATGGTCACCATATGTTCTCTATATATCGAACACTCATCATTGTAATGAAATATTGATCATATCTCATCTCATATGAAAAATCAACATGGTATCAGAGCATGACTAGGCACGACTCCTTCATAAGAGAGCCCTGAAAGATGAGAGTAGAAAACTTAACACGAGCAAGAGTTGCACAATTCTGTTGCTACCTGCATAGTGTCTAGGGATAAGAAATTTTGATTGTGTTTTCATGTAGTGATTTATGCACATAATCTCTATTGAAATATGCCTCTATGTAATCTTCCATGCAATGATCAAAACCAGAAGGAAATGTATGACACAAGTCCTACAGGTTGAAGATTGTCTGCCTTACAATGAGAAAATAAACATGAACAAGAAAGAACATGATCCTTATAGAGAAGGGAGTGAAAAGTGATGTTAAATACATGCTTTGACAGGGATTTTGTGGATGTCGCAAGGCATTTGATGGTTTTATCAACCTTATCCACACAAACAGGCGTGTACAAACTATAAATGTCGATATCCACGTAGATTTTAATAAATCTTCTAACGACACTATCACACAGGGATGATGACTCGTTATTTGTCTTGGAATTGAAGGAGCCCTTGAAACTGTGATAATGCACTGATATATTTGATCCCATATGCCATTACAATCATAGAATCTCACAATAACACTGTAGAAAATAACTTGATAAAATCTCGATCCAAGACATCTTGAAAGAATCTGTTTGTAGAAGGATATGATGTGAGAGGAATATGGCCTCTGAACTTGGTATCTCCTTAAAATCGATATTATGGTCAAGTCATCTCTCAAATACTTGAAACCTGGTGCAACAATATTCAATGTAAGAAAATATGACACCCTCTAGCAAGAAGCTGCACTCATGTTATAACGAGATCCTATCAATATCTTGAAGATTGCAATTACAGAAAAAGAAGATCGAGTCTAATTGTCTAGAACTTGGGATTGATCAAGGAACACAAAACTTTCCCGATACTATATGACAACCATTGCTTGATCGTTGCAGTACTCACCTACTATAACATTATTACTACTAGTGGAATATATGATCATATTGAAGGATTTTTTTTGCACATTCATGAAATTCGTTTGTCAAAAATTCTAAATAGTCAAGGCATTGATATATGAAAAATCCACATTCCATCATAATGGCATAATCAACCACAAACTATACACCTCCAATCCTATGTGCTATCAATTTCCTACATTATGTGCACAACTCAATTATGTGATCTTTGAAGGCCTGGAGCATTGTCATAAGCTACCAAACATAAATTGCAGGGGACTACAAGCAAGACTTATTGTTAAAATAATGTTGGCTATACATGATGGAGATGGAATTTATGTAAACTCACACCAATGGTGATGCCCGGGGACCTTGTGAAGATGTTTGTTGAATTGATTATGGTGGTGGCATGTGAGCAGGGTATGAGATATTCCATTAGGGTCGGGGCAAGACTGTCGATGTTGGTGTTATTCAATCCATTCATAGATTCTAACTGGAGCAAGAGAGAAACCAGTGCAAYAACTTGTTGCAGATAATGCTTAGTTGGATAGGGAATTTATCGCCATTGTACAACAACGTGGTTCTACAATTATCAAGGCACGTAAGATCTCTAGTGTATTATCTGRGCTTCTAGTTCTCCATGTGATCATATCCATGATTGGGTTCTTGGTACACCTAAGGGTACATGGGTTTCAATGGGCGTATATTCTGATGGAAAGTCTATAGTGACTTCCAAGTGGATCTATAAGATCAAACACAAAAYTGATGGAAGCATCGAGAAGCACAAAATGAGATTTGTTTMTAGAGGAATATCTCAGKTGGAGGGAACATATTATGAGGAGAAATGTGCTCCTGTTGCTTGATACACTTTTATCCAGACGAGTATTTCCCTTGCAACATCCATGGGTTGAAGACTACATCCTATGGATGTGAAGACAACCTTTATCAATGGAGAAATTGAGGAAGAAGTATACATCAAGAAACCAGATGATTTTGTGATACATGAGAATGAGTTTCATGTGTGTAGGTTGAAGAAGGCCCTATATGGACTCAAGCAAGCACCTCGAGCTTGGTATGCAAGGATTGATGAACATCTAATGAGATTGGGCTTCAACAAAAGTTTTGTTGATCCCAACTTGTACTACAAGATTGTTAATGGTGAGTCCCTGATTTTGGTCCTCTATGTTGATGATTTATTCCTTACCAGTACATAGAGCCTTATTGATGAATGCAAGTATGTGTTGGCCTATGAGTTTGATATGAAGGACCTTGGTATGATGCAATAGTTATTGGGAATAGAGGTGTGGAAGAGAACTAGTGATATTTTTCTGAGTCATCGGAAGTACAAAGTTGCGATATCGAAAAAAGTTTGGGATGTTGAACTGTAAGCCCATGACTACACCAATGGTGACGAATCTGAGAAACTAAGTGTGTCTTCTTTCGATTCCAATGAAATTGATCCAACCCTGTACATACAACTGATTGGATCATTAATGTATCTGGTTAGCCAGTTTATGAGTCAAACAAGATAGACACATTGGATTGCTGCAAAGGATGTATTGAGATACCTGTGAGGCACAATTGGACATGGTATGAGATATACTTCCATTGTTGACATGAGATTGCAGGGATATGACAACTATGATTAGATAGGGAGCACAATGGA
>SNQJ01S0014038.1:142816-170323 GCA_010110895.2 Picea sitchensis
GAACTCCGTTAACAAATTTTTCTATTATGGTTTGCTAATTCTTATGCTTATTTCCAGATCTATATATGTTATTATGTCTACCATGTTTCATCATTAATTCTTCCTCTTTCATCAATTTCCTAAATGGTTAATGAACTCATGTTTTTAAACAATTTCCTAAATGGTTAATGAACTCATGTTTTTAAAACTCAACCATAGTCTTTAAAAGATATTTTCGGATCACCAGGCGCAGTCCTTCCTTGATCATGACAAGGAATAATATGGACTCAAGGTGCTTTCCATGTATCAGTTAACATCAAGATGGCATTCACTCACATGTGTGTACCTGTGGTGAAACGTGTGGTCTTTGTCCTAGTCATGGTGATTTGACAAGGAATGATAAGACTTAAGATAGCAATATAATTTGTAAACTACCATGGTTATTCCACTTGAATAGAATATTATAATTCTCTACAATATTTTTACTATGCAATATTCTATTGAAGATAACTCACTTAAAATTTATAACTAACACATAAAATTACTAAAATAGTCTAAAAATTGAAATGAAACAAACAAACAATAACACCTCACCCCACAAAAGATATACCCTAGAAAAACTTGATATAAGAAAAACCCACCTAGAAGGCTAGGTCTATGCTTCTTCCTTTGGTCTCTCTCAATATCCCACTCTCAATTATATGCTCTCCTATGGAATATTACTCAATACAATAAGAATGGAACCCCTACCTTTCCTAGCTATCAAGGATTAGGGTTAGGGGTTTTTCATGCCTCAACCCCCAATTATTGTTTGGGGTTTTGTCCCTCTAGAATAATCTTGAATATCAAATAAGTTTTAGATATTTTATGCCAAATCTTCAATGTGAGACTTGCCCCTTTAATGAGACCTACAAGTCAATAGCTTCAATGTTTCCACCCAAAAAGTACCAAACTAGATAACAAATTATGTAATGATCATCTCAAATTTATTTTGTTAAAATAAAATTATATTTATTCCTCCTTCATAGTATAGATGTATTCCTTTCGCCTAGCCTCCATGATAGTTGATTGCTATGTTGTTCCTTTCTCTAACTAAGATTTTTCAATTGCTTTCATGGTCTTGATATTAATAACATAATTCTTGATACTAATAACATGAGTAGGTTTCTTAGCTATTGGAATGCATCTGAAAATTTGTGCACTCGCCCATAACATAATTTACATGGTATCTGAAAACATCAAACTGATTATAAGATGTATTCATACCCGGGCTTCTACAGGTGGCATGGTAAATAAAATGGCAGCCAATATCCACCAGGGTCTTAACATTCAATACTATGTAGAGGATAACACTTAAATTCATCTTTAAAAAAGATGAACAAAGTGGCATAAATGATTAAAGAACCCTACAACAACAGTAAAACAATTTCAGCATTGAAGTCTGGCTGAATTTCAATATTTACAGCATTGCAAACCGTAGATACTACAAACTGAAAAAACGCTCTAATAAATTGTCATTCAAAATTCTTACATTTAGATAAAGAAAACTGAAAACTATGACATCTCTTAGAATCTTCTTTTATTTTTTCTCCTCTTCTTTTTGGCACCATTGTTGTTACTTGTGCTGTGAACGCCCACAGTAATCACAGGACTTTGAATCTCATGACTCTCTTCATGCATTGAATCTCCCACAGAGATGTTAGTTTCTTCTTCTTGCTTCTTGTTGTTGTTACTTGCGTTGTTGTTGGTCACAATAATGACAGTGTTCTCAGTCTCCTGATTCTCTCCACACTCAGATTCTCTCGCGTTGTTCTGATCAGTCTCTTCTTCTTTTTGCTTATTGCTGTCAGTCTCTTCTTCTTGCTTCTTGTTGTTATTACTTGGGCTGTGAAAGGTAACACTAATCCCAGTGCTCTCAGTCTCCTGATTTTCTGTTGTGATCAGTCTCGTCTTCTTGTTGCCTTTTAGTGTCAGTCTTTTCTTCTTGCTTCTTTTGGCTGTGACTGATCACAATAATCACAGTGCTCTCCGTCTCTTGATTCTCTTCACACTCAAATTCTGGCGCGTTGTTGTGATCAGTCCCTTCCTCTTGCATCCTTTTGCTGTTACTTGAGCTGTGATTCTCTCCACACTCAGTTTCTCGTGCGTTGTTGTGATCAGTTCCTTCTTCTTGCTTATTGTTGTCGGTATTTTCTTGAGTTTTGTTGTTGCTCTCGGTCTCCCGATTCTCTTGACACTCATATTCTCGCGCGTTGTTGTGATCAGTCTCTTGCTTCTTCTTGTTGTTACTGGTCATACTAATGGCAGTGGACTCGGTCTCCTCATTTTCTACACACTCAGATTTTCCCGTGTTGTTGTGATGAATCTCTTCTTCTTGCTTATTGGTGTCAGTTCCGTTTTCTTGCTTCTTGTTACTTGAGCTGTGACTGGTCGACCTAATCACAGTGCTCTCCGTCTCCTGATTCTCTTCACAGTCAGATTCTCGAGCGTTGTTGTGATCAATAGCTTTGTCTTCTTGGTTATTCCTGTCAGTCTGTTCTTCTTCCTTCTTCTCGTTGTTACTCGAGCTGTGACTGGTCACAGTAATCACAGTGCTCTCGGTCTGCTGATTCTCTTTACACTCAGCTTCTCGCCCGTTGTTGTGATCAGTCTCTTCTTCTCCCGTCTTGTTCTTGTTATTTGTGCAGTGAATCACAGTGCTCTTAGTCTCCTGACTCTCTCCACCTTCAGATTCTCGCGCGTTGTTCTGATCCGTTTCTTCTTCTTGCCTGTTTTGGTCGTTACTCCAGCTATTCGTCGTGGCCTCCTCCTCTTCTAGTTGCTGCCGCTGTTGACCCTGCTGCTCTTGGTCATGATTATGTGGTGGTGATGGTGGCCTTCTTATCACTACTTCCACTCTTCTTCGTCTTGGCAGTGCAATCTCGTCGAGCAACGACGTCCTCCAAACGTAATTCTTAAATATATCCAGAATTTCTTCGCCCTTCTCCTTTTCAACCTACAGATTCATTTATTCATATTCATGACCGTCATACATGATCATTTTCAGAGCTGGAATGGACAGGACATGACATGACAATATAAATATGACAACCTACTATCTCACCTGCTGAGTATCTCGACTGAATGTAATTGATCGGTTTTCATTGCTTTCCAAAGTAATATGGAGGATTTGACTGAAAGGAACATCTTTTATCATGTGCCATTTCACAGGAAATTTGTCTTTCCACTCCCAAAATTCCGTTTTCGCCCCGAAATCTACAGGCCCGACCATTTCAGCCACCCCACAGAAATTACCGCTTCTGTTCACCTGCGCACACCAAGATTAGATGTTATTCTTGAAATAACGGTAATATTTCTAAAATGAATTCTTGAAATGACATTGAATTCTTGAAATGACATAGAATTCAAAGAAACACTCACCGAAAATAATAAGAATATGGGGCAATTGGAACTAGCAGTAGATGTAGCTCCTTGGACCCTTTGCTCGCCAGAGGCAGCTTCAGAGTAAGCGGCATTTAATTTTCGATTTCCCCTGTAAGTGCTTGTCCAGACTCCATGTCTAATACTGCTAAGGACGTACTCCTTATTATAACATTTGATAACGAAAAACTTTGCATTGGCATATCGAGTGATAAACCCTGGAAGGTTGTACTCATCCTGGAAAATTACAGTTCGACTTTGGGACGTTTGCTCTTGCATCATTTCAAATCTCCGTGGTTGTGCTTGTAATTGTTGCTCTTGGTCATAAGAGTGAAGTTGCGGCTGTGGTGTTGCTGCTTGAAATCGATAAGCGCCGGGGTGGCCATAGTAATTGTTATTCTGGCCGTTTTGATTTATATTCACAACGACATTTATGGATGGCGGCGGAACGTGTGGATACTGAGGGCCTCCTGCATATTCAGAAGGATGCTGAGAGTATTGCCCTGGATAAGCATATTGATATCCATCATATCCATATTCAGACACGTATGCATTATTAGATCCATATCCATATGGGACTCCTTGCTCCTGCAGTGGTTGTGTCACCATTGCCATATTGGTGTTTGTACTGGGATTGGAACTCGGTCCAACATTACTGTTAGTATCAACACTTCTGGCTTCTTGGCCTGCCATTTCAGATATGTCTCTCAATAACAACAAACAACGTCTCTGTCCCGCCCTGGTTCCACAACCTCTTCGCTCTCTCTCTGAGTTAGAAACCGAACTACCTCTTCGCTCTCTCTCTCTGAGTTAGAAATCGAACTTTGCAGGTTAAACTTCGCCATTATGATCTATCTAAATTCTCTCTATTTATATCTGTATCTTCTAAATTGAAAAGTATTAAAACAGTATATTTTGCGTCGGCCCTGCAATATTACAAATAAAATTCGGGTGGCAATGTTTTCTTTATCCCCATTTTGGTGTTTCTTTGTTTTTTTTTAAATTAAAAAATATAGTTTCGGGTCTTCATGGTTCTTTTTTAAACTAGCACAGGGGTGAGAATTGAACATGAGATTTCATTTTACAAATTTCCTTCCATTTACACGACACTTGCCAATCCGTCTACACCCGTGCGGGCTATAATAGCTAGGAAGTTAATGATTGAAATCACAGCTATTTATGACACAAGATGCCAGACTTATTAATGTGAAGCCCGTTGATTTTATGCCTACTTGGAAAAATGGTAGAGTGGCTCAAGATAGTATTGCTAAGAGGATGGATATTTTTTAATAAATGAAATGCTGGCTGTTTCTGATTTAATAATTCGTTCATGAATGGTAAATGTTCAAATTTCTGATCACATGCTCGTGGTCTTCCAAATTGATCAGGTTGGGGAAAAGATAAAACTTATCCATTCAAACCCAATTCTGTTTGACTATCTGATCTAGAATTTATGCTTCTAGTTCAATCAAATTGGCATAATTTTCGAGGACTATTCACCAATGAATTCATTGGTTCACAAATTAAAACAATCAAAATAATTGGTTCTTTCCTGGGAGCAGAATTTGAAACTTAAAACTAAAGAGGAATTAGTTCAGTTGGAAGCGGATTTAGAGAATCTTTACTCATTAAATCTTATTGGAACCATCAACCTACCTCAATCGAATGTTCGGGATCGGCTGTGGAATGGGGGGCATTAATAGAAAAAGTTTAATAAACCTTTTCTATTAATGCCCCCCACCTATTAAACTTTTTTCTATTAATGCCTCCACCAATGTGGGTGGGGGCATTAATAGAAAAAGTTTAATAAACTTTTTCTATTAATACCCCCCACCCACAACTTTTTCTATTAATGCCCCCCACTCACATTGAGTTTTGTGATTGAAGAAGAAAAGGTGTTGGTGATGGAGAAAGAGACTATGAAGATGAACTTGCTGAAATAGGAAGAAGAGACATGGTGACAAAAAAAATAGAACTATCTAGCTTACAAGCCCTGATCGGAATACATTTTTTTTTCATTCTTATGTTAACTATAGAAGACATGTTAATTCCATTTGGGACACAAGAAAAGAGGATGGATCTCTAGTTACTCATCAACGGGATCTAGAAAAAGAAGCTTTATTGTATTTTTAGAATATATTTAGGACAGAGGAAAATATTTCTATTGTTCATCAAATTGAGGTAATGGAGTACTTAATTATTGTTCATCAAATTGAGGTAATGGAGTACTTAATTATAGAAGACATGTTAATTTCATTTGGGACACAAGAAAAGAGGATATATTTCTATTGTTCATCAAATTGAGGTAATGGAGTACTTAACGCAACTTTATAGATCTTATTTCGAAAAGTGATAAACCTAAGTCATTTTCAGGTTTTAGGACTATTTCTTTGTGTAACCTCCTGTAGATTAACATAAGCTAATCTAGTATAAGTTAATCTTGAAGATTATTGCTTTCATAATTAAATCTACTTTGTCTAAAGGGATTTCCAAGGAACAATTTGGGTTCTTGGATGATAGACAAATATCAGATGCCATTGGTGTGGCCTAGGAGGCCTTACATAGTATTAGGACAAATAAGATTAAATATTTGGTTTTGAAATTGGATATGATGAAAGCCTATGATAGAGTAGATTGGAGTTTTCTTAGGTTGGTGTTTGGACTAAGTTTGGAATGTACTAATTGGATCATGGGTTGTGTCAAGTCAACAAATTTCTCTCTCAGCAAATTTCTCTGTCTTGGTAAATGGCAGTCCTTTCGGTTTTTTTAAGGCATTAAGAGGATTGAGGCAAGAATGTCCTCTTTCACACTTATTGGATTCTCAAAAAGTTGGTTGAAGATGGTAGTCTTGAGGGAGTTTTAGTAGCAAATGACTTTAGAATTACACATTTCCTTTTTGTGGATGATGTTATTTTGTTTGGGAAATGATTTATACAAGAATGGAAGGTGTTTAAGGATGCTCTTAATCTGTTTTGCAATGTTATTGGAATGGCTTTTAGTAATCAAAAATCACAATTTTTGGAAGTTAAATGGTCTTAATCAGTTAAGAGAGTTGTTTCCTTTTGAAGTTAAATCTATAGAAGAAGGATTTAAGTATTTAGTTTTTTTCCTTAAACCAAATTGCTACTCGTATTCATGTTTTATGGCAAAAGTTCCCAACTATTTTGGACAAAATTAGCAAAAGAATGTTCACTTTTTTATGGTGTGGCATTAAGGAAAAATATGGTTTTCATTTGGTTAAATGGGAAAGGATTGCTAAACCTGAAATGAAAGGAGGTTGGGGAATAAAGAATATTTTTTGATTTGGTAGGGCATTGGGAACAAAGAGCTTGTTGAGATGCTTGATGACACCTAGTCTTTGGCATGATTTGATACATAAGAAATTTTTAAAACATAAATCTATTGTGGAATGGCTAAGAGAAGGGAGAAAGAATTTTAAAGGGGTATCTAAGGCTCTCACTTCTTCTTTGCGAATAATCACTCATTGGATTCCTTTGGAAATGGTAGAGATATTCGTATTGGATTAGATCCATTTATGGGGTCTCAATCTTATTACAAACTCTCCATGAAATTAATTTATATGCTCCATTCGAAAGAAATTGTTTTTTGAATCAAGTGGCTTCAAATACTAGTGAAAGTATGAATAATTTTAATTGGAAATCTACTGCAAATATTGATATTTTAGGTTAATTGGGAATTGAATGGGATTCTTATGTTCTAGGTCTTAAACATTGGGGTTTTAAGCTTATTGAAGAAACCGATTCAATAATGTGGTTGTGGGATGAGAAAGAAGGTAAGGAATTTTATTTTTTATGATACTGTTGTTTTTTTAGAAGGGTGGATTAATGCATTATGGAAGTGGAAAATTCCTATTCGTATCAAATTGTTTGTTTGGATTATGGGTAAAAATAGGATTTTAACCTAGGATAACTTGGTCAAAAGAGGTTTTGTTGGTATGTGTGTTATGTGGTGAAGAGGAGGAAACTATGGATCATTTGATGGTCAATTGTTTTTTTACTAAAGAATTTTGGAACTATGTATTACATTTCTTGCATCTAGACAAGGTTTGGGGTATTGGACAATTTACTAAAGAAGTTTGGAACTATGTATTAAATTTATTGCATCTAAACAAGGTTTGGGGTATTGGACAACTATCTGTTTGCTTTCAAGTTTGGATTAAGGAGATGAGATCTTGGAAGGAAATTCCTTGCTTTATTTTTTGGGGAAATATGGAGATATAGGAATTTTATTATATTTGAAAGTTGTCAATTATCTCTTTCTAGGATCTGTAATTTGGTTTTGAAAGATTTGGGTGAGATAGAAAAAGATAAATCTGATTTGGTTCAAAGAATTCCTTGTAAATCTGATTTGGTTCAAAGAATTCCTTGTCCTCCTATTCTGGAAAGAAATATACCAGTTGGTTTTTTTTATGGTGCTTCTCATAATGGGGATGCCAGATGTGGAGCTGGTGCAATTGGTACAGTCTTAAAATGTTCAGATATGGGTGTTTACAGGATTAAAATGAATTGTGGACATGGAACCAATTCTAGGGGGGAGATGTTATCCTTATGAAATATATTGGTTTTTGCACATTTTAAGCAGATTAAGTGTTTGCAACTGGTGGAAAATTCAAAGGTTATAGTTGATTGGTTTTCTTATAAAAACAATATGCAGGTCATCTCTTTAAGGCCTTAGATGGAAAAAATAAGCCAGGTAAGTACAAAATTCCAGATGTTGAAGATTATATATATATATATAAAAAAAAAAAACTTTATATGGCAGTAGATTTGCTATTTAAACAAGCTCTTGATTTGGAGGAAGACAAATTATTTTATGCTAAGAAGGAACCTTTTGGTGTAGAAACTTTTTTGGACGAGTATATAAAGTTGTTTTTATATTATTAATATAAGTAATTTTTTTCAATGTGAAAAAAAAAAACATGATTTTAAATATTATTGATCAATTCAATTTTGGATTAATGAAAGATTAATATTAAATGAATGTAACCAAATGAATGCAAAATCAGTATAAGATGATATTAAATGAATGTAAAGTTAATACCAAATGAATGCAAAATCAATATAAGATGATTAATATCTAATAAATGTAAGATTAATATCAAATAAATGCAAATTCTATATCAAATTAATTGAATTTAATATTCATTTTGTTTTAAAAGAAATCAATTTTGTTTAAATCAATGTTAAGGTTCATGGTCAAATTCATCCATAATCAAAATTGACTTGGTATATATCAAAATTGACTTGGTATATATGTTGGCTTTGTATGTGAATTTCATCTTATAATTTTATAATTTTTTATTTTTAAATTGATTTGGTATATATGTTGGTTTTGTATATGAATTTCATCTTATAATTTTCATAATTTTTTATTTTTAAAAGATAGAATCTTTTGGTTTTAGATAAGTATTTTCAATATATATTTGCTAATAATTTTTTAATTTTAATATGGAAAAAAATATTTTTAAAATTCAAAATTATTTTTAAACTCTTCATTTTATGTTTAAATTAATGGTTGTAAACGTAAAGTTTTTTATTTATGTCCATGGTCTTTAGTTTGAACCATACTTATTAGTCCCTGCAGTAGGCAAAGAGGGATTATAGCGATCGATAAATCGTTTTGCATATTCTCTATTGTTGGAACAAGGGAAGTGAAAACATTGATTTTTATATAATAGAAAGTACCATGTTTGTCAATATCTGTTTGGACAATGGATTGGAGGTCTTATTGTCGGCTTCACTATTCCCAATGTTATATTTGTTGGCATATCCAAAGTATTTTGAATCGTATAAGGTATTTCTGAATCATATCTTTTATTATGCATTGGTGGAAGCTGGATTAATGCTAGCATTAGTTCGAATGTTTCATTAAGCATTTCCTATTGGCTTTAATACATTGTCTACCATATTACTATGTCTGATTTTTGCTTTATTGTTACGTGCTTTGAGAGAGGAGTCTTGTCACACTGCATTTTTTCTTAAATGTTTGAACAGGGCTAGGCCCTTAGACGGTCCTGATAGTCTTAAGTGTTTACCTAACTACTTTGGCAGTCTTAAATGTTTATTGTACAAGTGCGTTGGAATACAATTTCGTTCAATTTTTTTGATGTTAGTCGGACATCTTCCGTCAATTTTTATATAATAAAAAGTACCATCTTTGTAAAGATGTGATTGGACAACGGGTTGGAGATCTTTTTCACGGCTTCGTTATTCCCAATGTTATATATGTTGGCATATCCAAAGTATTTCATCATATATGGTCTTTTAGAATCATATATTTTGTTATGCAATGGTCGAAGGTGGATTAATGCTAGCATTAGTTCGAATGTTTCCTTTAGCAATTCCTGCTAGCTAAAATACATTGTCTACCATATTAGTATGTTTGTTTTTGTTTTATTCTTGCGGGTTTCAAGAGAACAGATCTGCCACGCTGCATTTTTTCTTGAATGTTTGTACAGGGCTAAGCCCTTGGGTGGTCCTAGAAGTATTAAGTGTTTACCTGACAGTTTGAATGTTTATTGTGCAAATGTATTGGGATACATTTTTGTTCTATTTTTTTTATGGTTGACATCATTGCTCCAGTGGTCGATGTTTCTTCGTTGGTTCGTTCCAAGATTGTTGTTCTTGTTTGATTCAAATTTGCAAAGATGAGGTCTTGCAGTTGCAGTTGCAGATGATCTTTGTCTGTGCTCTTAATTTATGTTCCTGGAAACCATGCGTCTTCATATGCTGAAAACAACATTCATAGTTGTTTGGAAAAATGCAAAGCGAAGGGGTTCTCGAAAAATAGTTGTAGACGCAGGAAAAGATTTTATTTTGTGGGTTGGAAAACTACGCCCACCTGTTGTGTTTCTGCCCAGTAAATTTATGGTGTTATTTATTTGTGTTCTTTCTTCTGTTTTGTGCCCAGTTTTAGGCTTGTGGTTTTCCTATTTTACTTTCCTTTTTTTATTTTGGGGTGCTATTTTTTTTTCACCCTTTTCTCTATTTTCAGACAGACTGAAAGTATCTAACAAACACCTTCAAAATCAGAGTTGAGGGGATGGAAGAAGTAATATATGTTGAATCATATGAAATAGATAAACAATGCATTATACATGGCAGCATTGACGTGGTTTTGCATAGAAATGGCCTCTTTAGATTCGATGCATTCTCGTATATTGCAGGGGATTGCCTTTTCGATACATTCCAGGTTCTGCTGCATTTTGGGTATTCATCGACCGAGCTGCGCAATGGATTGATAGATTGTTTCTTGACATGTTTCAAAAATGGCGACATGGAAGCTTTGAACTCCTATGAATACGAACTGGAATCTGATTTTCTTTGGCAATTGCACGGAATACATGATGTCGCTACAGATTTTTCAAAGATGCAGTTGTCTGCATCTGCATCTGTGCCTTCACATGAAAGGGGACTCTGGGGAGACACATTTTGTATACGGTGGTTGTCTAACTGGCTCAATATATTGGTTGGAATATGGTCATTGACAAGAAAAAGGAGATATCTACTATTCAACAAAGGTGCCTCTGGCAATCCATATTGCATCTTGTTCCATGACGCCAATGGTCTGAGTGGTCATTATGAACCACTCCTGTATAGGAACATGTCCATGTGCAATGTTGAAGTAGCTCATATTTACTTGTCCTTCTTTTTCAAAGACCTTGAATCGCAATGGGAACGGATTATGCATCACATAGATAGTCATGGTTTACAGGTGTCAACAAATGTTGTGTCTAACTGTGGAGATAGTATGTTTTATGCAATTTTTTGTTTGGTAGCAACGGAGTTTGATGTGGAATCGTTGCGACTTTACACCGTGCAATCATTTTGCAATGCAATTGTAAGCGGCAGCCAATAGGCTTTTAGGTGCTTGCATCAACACCTTTTGCCATATCTCCTAGAAAATATGCCAGTAGTTGGAACTTCGCAGGAATACCTTGTAAACATGGTGCTTCCATATGAAAAAAAGGAATGTGGAGTGTTGCAGTTTCTATTTCCAATGGTTGTCTATGATATTCAGAGTAAATTTCCAGGTTTGGTCGGCGTTGCCAGGTGGCACTGTCCATTCTTGTTTTACTGATTCAAATTATGATCGAACATTTGACATCCTCTCGTTGAAAATAGATACAACACATATCCATTATGAACCTTTGCTTCGACATATCTGTGGTTCAGGGTTGGATGTCCATGCCACCCAAACCACATCGAATCTGCATATGAACGAAATGTTTTTTAGTGAGAATGAAACTCTTGTCGAGTTCGATATGGCCATAGAGGGCTTGAACAAAAAAAATGATGCATGAAATTCATTACAGTTGTGATGAGCCCATACAGGGCTTAAACAAAAAACATAGAGTAAGTTATCAGAACTTGAAAAAAACTATGCATCAAATTCGCCCCAGTTGTGATGAGGCCACATAGGCCTTGAACAAAAAACGTAGGCTATGTTATCAGCACCTGGGTCAGAGTGAAATTCATCACAATTTCCATCAACTCATGGTGCCCTTGGGCAAGAAACGTAGACTAAGTTACCACAACTTGAAAAAGGTCATGCGCGAGAGAAAGAAATACATTGGCATGCTTCCTATTAGAGAGAAAGCCACATATGAGAATCTAAAGAAACTTGTCCGTGCAGAAAAGAACAAAAACATGTGCACTCACATGTCCCAGAATGGTCATGCAACCGTCACATTTCGTGCGCTAGCAGCAACACCATGGACTATTGGAAATGGAAACCAGGAAACAGTTTCCACCCATACTTCCCTGCGAAAGAAAAATGCAACACAGACGTACATGAAAGAAATTAAAGATACTCCTTCCATTGCATGTTTAATTTGTGAGCAACTGAATTTCTCAAAAAATAGCAAGTCTTTCATGGTTGCTTTGAAAGCAGAATACTTCTAGTTGACAACGCACGATAAAATGTTTTCCAGTGGCAAAATTTGTCTTCCATGCAAATAGTCGCCTCAACATGGAAAACTGCCACACCTCCCAATGCCTGGCCAAATAAGATGTGATGCACCACTACCATATGTAAGTGCGCTTACGGAACTTGAGGAGAGAGTTGGCTCTCTCTGAATTGCATTTATTGGAATTAGGCCTTGGGTCTATAAAGGACTCCAGATGGGCTTAATAGGATCAATTATTAATGTGCTTGTTCAAGTAGATGTTGTACAAAGACTCTTGCCACAATTCATTAACAATACACTGACAATTGTCGTGCCTCTAAAAAGACGCTTGCGATACAAAAATGCATATCAGATAGGCAAAGTTCTTGTGCATGTTGTTATGAAAGAATTAAAGGAATTATGTTCGAGGGCCCTGTACAAAGCACATAACATTTGTATAAATGACAACTGAAACAGTGTTCTTGCAGAAGAGAACAACAACTCTGCAGAGACTTTCAAAAATCCTATTGAATTTGATACAAGTGATGAATCAGAGAATGAAATGCGTGTTGAGACATTGGTGCATGGAATTCAAGGACAAATCCATTGAGGAAATGAACTTTCCAACACTCTTCTATGGAGATGCAGGTGCCACTGATATCATAGAACGATTCAACTATCATAAAATAGTTCGATGGGAGCTCCTACATTCAAGCCCCAATCCCAGTCTATATGACAAACGCATTTAAATTTCCAGGAATATGTAACAAAGTATTCTTTTTTCCATATTTTTGAAATAAAACTATTCTTTTGTCTTCTCATATATTTATGTGTTGCTACCATTTTCTCTTCAGCTATGCTGAATGTGAAGACATTCTGTTTATTTTATTTCAATTATCTTCCTTTCTGATGACGCCTATCCTTTATAATGTTTCTGACAAAGGCCAATTTTCAGCGCCCCATCCCAAGAACCTGCTATCCAAAACTTGGCAAATTATGTTATGGCGGCTTCATCCATGCTCTTTAACATCCCATCCCCATACTGTATAAAAGTACATATTTTTTATGTATAAATATAAATATCTACTTTGTAAAATTACATATTTTGTATGTATAAATTATGCATATTTTTCCCTGCTTGGTCATTTTCAAAATTACATATGCGGTAAATCACTCACTCAAATTTCACATATCATATTTCATGTATATGTGTGTGTGTGTGTGTGTGTTTCTTTAAATTTATAGAAATATGTAAGACATTTTATTATTTTTTCTACATAAATGTCATAAAATTGTGTTCACTATTTTATCTTTACCAGTTGTCCTGCTTATTGCTTGCCAAAGAGGCCGTTACAATTGAATTAGTCTGAATTGCACTTGTCAATTTGTATATCGCGGAACTCTTGGTATTCTTTGTAGGCCACAGAACAACAAAGGCCCATTTTTCAGCCTGCCAACCCGAGAACCTACAATGCCAAAACAATTGGCTAGCTATGATTTCAGGGCTCCGTGCATGCTCTATAAAATGTAATCCCCATAGTCTATAAAAGTACATATTTCGTAAGTATAAAAGTAAATATCTGCTTTATAAAATTACATCTTTGCTATGTATAATTTATGTTGTCCGTGAACCTTTAATTTCATAAATTTCAATTTCTTGTGTCCAGGAACCCTTGTTTTAAGAAAAGCTATTTCGGGAATGCTAATTTTTTTGTGCTCTTCTCCACGAACCTATGTTACAGATGTTACTACTATTTTTTTGTGTTTTTTGTCCACGAGCATATGTAAAACATATGTAAAAAATACTATTTCGGGAATGCTACATTTATTTGGACACGATGCCCTTAAAATTCTAATAGTCCGCAAGTCTGATTGTCAGTTTGTATATCGCGAAAAGCATCGGTGCTTTTTGTAGGACAGGGAAGAACAAAAGCCCAATTTTTAGCTTGACATCCCGAGAACCCATCATCCAAAAACTGGCAAAGTATGGAATGAGCGCTCCATTTTGTAAAATTACATATTTCACTTGTCAATTTGTATATCGCGAACTCTGGGTATTCTTTGCAGACCACAAAACAACACAGGCCCATTTTTCGGCCCAACAGCCCGAGAACCCACGATGCAAAAAACTAGCTAAGTATGAATCCAGGGCTCTATGCATGCTCTATAAAATGTCATCCCCATACTCTATAAAAGTACATATTTTGTATCCATGAAAGTAAAAATCTTCTTTATAAAATTGCATATTTCGTATTTATAATTTATGTTGTGCAAGAACCTTTAATTTCATAAATTTCAATTTCTTTTGTCCAGGAACCCTTGTTTTAAGAAGCATCCAAAAACTGGCTAAGTATGGAATGAGGGCTCTGCTTTGTAAAATTACATATTTTGTATCTATAAACTATGTTGTGTAGGAACCTTTCATTTCATAAATTTCAATTTCTATTGTGTCGACGATGCCTTCTTTTAAAGAAAACTAAGTCAGGAATGGTAAAAAAAAATTGTGTTTTTTCTCAATAAACCTATGTAGAAGACATTACCACTATTTTTTACAATTGAACTAGTCTGAACTCCGCTTGTCAATTTGTATATCGCGGAACTATGGGTATTCTTTGTAGACCATGGAACAACACATGCCCATTTTTCAGCCCGACAGTCCGAGAACCCGCGATGCAAAAAACTGGCCAACTATGAATCCAGGGCTCTGTGCATGCTCTATAAAATGTCATCTGCATACTCTATAAAGTACATATTTCATATCTATGAAAGTAAATATCTTCTTTATAAAATTGCATATTTCGTATGTATAATTTATGCTGTCATAAAATATCTGTTTTAGTAAATATCTATAAAATGTCATCTCCATACTCTATAAAGTACATATTTCATAACTATGAAAGTAAATATCTGCTTTATAAAATTGCATCTTTCGTATGTATAATTTATGTTGTCCAGGAACCTTTACTTTCATAAATTTCAATTTCTTGTGTCCAGGAACCCTTGTTTTAAGAAAAGCTATTTCGGCAATGCTAGTTTTTTTGTGCTCTTCTCCACGAACCTATGTAACATACGTTACTACTATTTTTGTGTTTTTTGTCCGCGATCGTATGTAAAGAATACTATTTCGGCAATGGTTAAATTTTTGGACAAGATGCCCTTAAAATTCTAATACTACGCAAGTCGGATTGTCAGTTTGTATATCGCGGAACTATTGGTGCTTTTTGTAGGGCACGGAAGAACAGAAGCCCAATTTCCATCCCGACATCCCGAGAACCCGCCATCCAAAACTGCCTAAGTATGGAATAACGACTCCGCTTTGCAAAACTACATATTCTCTATGTATAAATTATTCTATCCAGGAACCTTTCATTTCATAATTTTCACTTTCTATTCTATCCATGATCCCTTGTTTTAAATAAAACTAAGTCAGGAATGCTAAATTTTGTTTGCGTTTTCTGTCAAGAAACCTATGTAACAGACATTGCCACTAATTTTTACAATTCAAATAGTCTGATCTCCGCTAGTCAATTTGTATATCGCGGAACTGGGTATTCTTTGTAGGCCATGGAACAACAAAGGCCCAATGCTAAATTTGTTGGACATGATGCCCTTAAAATTCTAATAGTTCGGGATTCGAATTGTCAGTTTGTATATCGCGGAACTATCAATGTTTTTTGTAGGGCACGAAAGAACATAAGCCCAATTTTCATCCCGACATCCTGAGAACCCGCCATCCAAAAACTGGCTAAGTATGGAATGAAGGCTCATCTTTGTAAAATTACATTCTGTATGTATAAATTATGTTGTCCAGGAACCTTTTCATTTCATAAATTTCAGTTTCTAGTGTCCACGATCCCTTCTTTTAAAGAAAACCAAGTCAAGAATGCTAATTTTTTTTGTGTGTTTTGTCAACAAACCTATGTAACAGACATTATCAGTATGTTTACAATTCAAATTGCCCCAACTCCGCTTCTCAATTTGTATATCGCAGAACTCTGTATGTATAAATTATTCAGTATAAAACTACATATTCTGTATGTATAAATTATTCTAGCTAAGTATGGAATGATGGCTCTGCTTTGTAAAACTACATATTCTCTATGTATAAATTATTCTGTCCAGGAACCTTTCATTTCATAAATTTCAATTTATATTATGTCCATGTTCCCTTGTTTTAAAGAAAACTAAGTCAGGAACACTAAATTTTGTTTGTGTTTTCTGTCAAGAAACCTATGTAACAGACATTGCCACTAATTTTTACAATTCAAATTGTCCGATCTCCACTAGTCAATTTTTATATCGCGAAACTCTGTCTATTCTTTGTAGGCCACAGAACAGTAGAGGCCCAATGCTAAATTTGTTGGACATGATGCCCTTAAAATTATAATAGTCTGGGAGTCCAATTGTCAGTTTTTATATCGCAGAACTATTGGTTCTTTTTGTAGGGCACAGAGGAACAAAAGCCGAATTTTCAGCCCGACATCCCGAGAACCCGCCATCCAAAAACTAGCTAAGTATGGAATGATGGATCCGCTTTCTAAAATTACATTCTGTATGTATAAATTATGTTGTCTAGGAACCTTTCATTTCATAAATTTCAGTTTGTAGTGTCCACGATCCCTTCCTTTAAAGAAAACCAAGTCAGGAATGCTAATTGTTTTTGTGTTTTTTTGTCAACAAACCTATGTAACAGACATTACCAGTATGTTTTACAATTCAAATGTCCCAAACTCCGCTTGTCAATTTGTATATCGCGGAACTCTGGGTATTCTTTGTAGGCCACATAATAGTAGAGGCCCAGTTTTCAGCTCGCCAGCTCGAGAGCCCGCGATCCAAAAAAATGGCTAAGTATGAATTCAGGGCTCCGTGCATGCTTCATAGAATGTCATCCACATACTCTATAAAAGTACATTTTTCATATATAAAAGTAAATATCTTCTTTCTAAAATTGCATCTTTGGTATGTATAATTTATGTTGTCCAAGAACCTTTAATTTCATAAATTTCAAGTTCTTGTGTCCAAGAACCCTTGTTTTAAGAAAACCTATTTCAAGAATGCTAGTTTTTTTTGTGCTCCTCTCCATGAACCTATGTAACAGACGTTACTACTATTTTTTTGTGTTTTTTTCCACCACTGTATGTAAAAAATATGTAATTTCACTTTCTATTGTGTCCACGATCTTCTTTTAAAGAAAACTAAGTTAGGAATGCCACTTTTTTTTCCTGTTATTTGTGAACAAACCTATGTAATAGATATCACCACTACTTTTTTCATGTTTTTTCCCACATACTCATGTACACAAATTCCTTCCCATGTGTCTGTACTCTGTCGCATTTATTCCCTTTACCGCGGATGGGGTCGTAGTTGACCACACGCATCTAGCGAAGCAACCAAGAGCGATCCTTTGTGGCATCAGCCACATGAGGACCATGTGCCACTCCCTCCCACCTGCCTCATGACTTTAAATTCAACTCGCTCGAGGCAGGCCGCCATTACTCTCAGTGCGCCCTGCTTTGCCTTCGCATCCCTTCGATGGAACAACACCCTCACTGGGCCTTTACTCTATGCGTGTGGCCATTTATGGAACCTCACCAGCTCCTCGACCTATTTCAATTACTCCAGCGGCTCTAGATGGCTCATTCTTTCCTGGTTTTTCTTCTGAGACCTCGACCTCCTACCCACCCTTTCCCTGCTCTGCTTTTATCCTCTCCTTCTCTATTCCTAGTGCATTTTATCTCTCCCACTATCCTGGAGATGCCCCGACTACGAGGTAAGTCGAAACGCAAGCCACCTTTCCAGCCAAACCGACCCCACCTTCTCCCTCCCTGTTATCCTCCTCCTCTTCGGCCACCTCGTCCTCCTCTTCGGCCACCTTGTCCTCCTCCCTTGCGTACTCGACTCAAATTGTCACTTCTCTCCCACCCCTTCTTGCGTCTCTTGCCAATAGAATGGAGGTGTTGGACTACTCAAGGGAATCACTGGACTACAACCTAGGACCTTTAGGAAATTTGACATATGTTTCACATCCAGGCCCTCTGACTCCTCCCAACTCTCTGGCCACCCAATCGCTTGAGGACCAAGATCACCACGCCCAATTTTAGATCAATGGTCTAGAAGCCAGTCGAAATTCATGACGGCAACCCCAATCTCGAGGCGGCTCCAACGCTAACCCATAATGTGAGTGAAAAACAACCCTTACACTGGTGCAGAGACTGGTATTCGACCTGCGTCGGGACATGGACGACCTCTGGTTCTGCCTCGAGACCTTGGATGAAAAATCCTCTCAAATCCTGTAGTTGCTCTCCGCGTTACAGGGTGGCCATCACCTCCCAGCAAAGCCATCCCAAGCAGCAACAACCCAACCAGCATCTACCTCGGCACCAGTGTTGGCAGTGGAAACTTTGGTCCACGCACAGGCAAACCCTAACCAAAAAAGACTTCCATCATGCCCAGAGGACGTCCAGAAGGAAGAGCACGTGCCATCATAGACGGAGGACGCCATGCAACTGGATCGGACACCACTCGAGGAGGATCCGCCTCCTCCCGGGGACACAACATTCGTCGCCTTCTGCATGCTCGCGTCACTGCACTACAACCCCTACCGATGATCTGTCTGTTGTTTTTGTCTATTGTTTTGTCATGTGTGTGCCGACCTTTCATTCATTTGTCCATGGTTATTATAGTTATGCTCTCTACACTTTCGATAGTTGTAACGACCACCCTTATGGGCCAAAATTTTGAACTATTTTTGCGTCAGTAACAGTCTAGTCTTCACTTATGAAGCGCTTCAACTAGCTGAGTTGGTTTCCCCTCAGGGAAGCTCACTGTTTACGACTTGAAACAATGGAAAATCTCTATAGTCCTTCATTTTCACAGAATTTTATACAATCTTACTTATAAACAAAAAAAACATTGAATAAAATTTACATAATTGTTTATACTATTCATTAAGTAAAACATGTTATAGCATTATATAAATTACTATAAATCTCCATACAATGTTATAATATTCTATAAATTGCTCAGTCTCATGTATATGACAGAATTGTTCGGTGCAAAATATATATGACGAAAGTCTTCGGTCCAAAATGTATCTTGCATAACACACTGGACATGAAAAGTGTGAACCCGCGACTCCGCCAACCCGTGACTCTGTAATTTTTCCCTGCAAAATGTATCAAGTTTTATAACATTATACAAATTACTATAAATCTTGCTACAATGTTATAGATTTGTATAAATTATTGTCTCATGTATATGACAGAATTCTTAGTTGCAAAATGTATATGAAAGAAGTGTTGGGTGCAAAATGTTTTTCATGGGACAGGCTAGCCATAAAAAATGAGAAATGTGAACCCGCGAGTCTGTCAACCCGCCACTCTGTAATTGTTGGGTTACATTGGTTGTGTATTAAATATTTCATATACTATTAAACTAAGATCCTAGAACCTTCCTTCATGTACCACACATTAATAATTTTTGATAAATTCCAAATCAAACTAATTCAGGAATACTAAATTCTGCATGAATACCACATGCACTGCAACTTGCAACCCACACATTTACTCACCTTCCAGCCTGGCAGGGACTACGCTACCATGCAACACTTGTTTAAGAATGATTTATTTTATCTCTATGTATTTGTCACTAGAGTATATATTAGTTGTGTCCATTATAAATTATCAAAGTTACAATTTTCAACTTTGAAAAATGTTTTTAAAATTTAAAATTTGGATTTTTTTGTTATGTTATATGATTTTATTTTAAAATTTGTGATTTAATTTGTTATATTTGATTTAATTTTTTCAATCCATTTTTTCACAAATCCATATTGTACTTTTTAGATTTCAAATCCTAATATTCTTTTTCTTAAAGCTCATAACAATAATTAATATATCTACCTAAAATCAATTTAAATAAACTCATAAACATTTTACTTCACAATGTTTGTAATAACAACTTTCATAATTTTTGTTTAGCTAAAAAGTGTATGGGTGGGTGCAAGCTAATGATGGTCTCTCATGATGCTTTAGTGGGAATGTAAAGATGGAAAAACAACAATATGTTAACTTGGATGGATTATTCAAGGTACTTTTGCAATGAATTTGAATATGGTGTAAAAGTATGAAATGTAGAAAATCAAATTATATTTTCGAATATATAATTTTTATTTATAGAAATTGTGAATAGCTATATAAAATTTGAGTTTTCCTAACAACAATATGTTATTTTAAAGCAAAATATAAAGTATATGTCTTCGTTAGTGAAGATATTGAGTACCTTAAAGATAGAATTTCCTTAAAAAAATTGTATAATTGTAGAGAACCCATTGTTCTATTTCAAAATTTATAATATGGATTTTAATTTTTTGTTTAAAATATGAAAGTTAATATATCCTTGAAATTACAAGGCTATTACGAGGGTCTTAACATTATCAAACAATTTATTTATTTTTAGATTGTAGATGTCGCTCTCTTGTAGTGTGACATATAACTTATTTTAAAAATAGTTAAGTTGATAAAAATTGATATAAAAAATAAAAAAGGCATGCATTTTATGATATAGATGTCAAGAAAAAAATAGATTAAAGATAGTAAGCAATATTGATTTCTTATTTTTTTAATTATATATTTGCAATCGACTCTATCTATGTGTTTGGAGTTTCATCCACAATGGACTTGTGTATCCTATAGAAAAACACTGTCAAAAATGGAGGTTTTTATGTATTTGCGGACTAAACCACTAGGTTTTTCATCCTGACCTAAATTTGAGAAAACCAACTCAACATACACATACACTAGAGATTTCATTCTCATCCAAAAAAAAGAACTAGAAGTAACATGCATGTATGCTCTAATAACATGCACATGTTCTTGGAATGCATGTGATATCTAATGCCTTTTTTTCTATTTGTTTCCTTGTCTCTCTTTCTCTTCCCCTCCCTCCCTCCCTCCTACCATTCACCTTATCTCACATCCTCCCCCTTTGTCCCTCTCACCCCACCCCCTCATTCCCACCTCTATTCCATATAAATAAAACTCATGCACGTGGATTAATTAAATAATTGGATAGTTTCCCACCTGGTATATAAAAACAATTGTATCGATCATTGTATTCACATCTATTATCTGATCAAATATATTAATCTATACAAACCCACAATATAGAATATATATTTTTATTGTATTCATATCTTTCATTTAATAAAATATATTAACTTGTACCTCCTCCTCCTTTGTCTCTCTTGCACCAGACCCTCATATCTGTTGGAAATACTGACAGAGGGTGGGGGGAGGCAGGGGTGAATCAATATTACCTTTTTAAACAATTAGTAATTACTTCGTTATTTTATTAATCGCCACAATAGATCAATAATGGATTGTATTTAAAATCAATTATATAAATACAATTAACAAGAATTACAAAGTTTATAAAGAATGATCTGTGATTTTGAAGGAAACCAATCCTCCTTAGAGCACCAACTCTTGGAGACAAAAATACCCTTATTTTCTTAGAACCTACTCAAGAAAGCTACAACTCCCTGCTTCTCCAAGCACCAACTTGAAAGGAGGCTCCAACTATCACACACCCAATTTTTTTTGTATTGTTTATATATATGCCATAAAATTAATAGGAACAATACTTAATTATTTAAATCTCATTAACAATACCACTAATACCCTTGAAGAATATTACCTTAAAAAGAAACAAGTACTTACATGTCCTACTTCATTGTCTTAGTGTTATAAATTTAAAACCATGGTTTTTTTTTGTAAATAAAAGAGAATCTGTATGTTTTACCTTAAAAACTTCGAAACAATACAATGATCATGTCCCGCCACTTGTTCCACCACAACAGGGAAACCAAAACCAGTGGCGTGCATATATATTAGAAGAACTATGAAGTATGACATGACAAGTTTCATGTTTAAAAAATATTACATGTCTAGTATCATGCAACAAAAGTGTGACGTGTCTAGTAAGATGCATCCAAGACTGTTACCAGCCAACAAGACATGGTTTCCATACACCAGAGAAATACAAAACTAACAAAAGTCTAAAACTAGTTCTGGATATACAAAAATAAAAGAGGCTAGAGGAGTTGTGAACCTGGGAATCCATCAGAGTTGTAGGTGAAGACAAATCTTTGTCCACAGGTTGGACAACGCATTTTTTTTTTTTTTTTTTTGGAGTACCTGCCAAAGAGTCTAATAGGAGGTCCATACGTCGGTTGAGGGTACGTTGATTATGCAGTTTCTCCTCCATGTTATGCCTCATATCAAATATCAGTTGGAGGTGGTCATTTGAGAGACAATATTGATTGAGCTGAGGTTGCTCAATTTTCCCACCTATACGTTGATCCATTTCTTCATCAAAAGCTGCAGGCAGAATATCGTCCAAATACGTTGGAAAATTTTCATCCAAGGCCATTCCAGTGGTGGCATTTTGAGAAATCCAGTCTTGCAACCAATTGGGGGGGATTTATTCTTCAACCAAACAACCACCTTGTTCCAAAGGCCTGACTTGGGGATTGGTATTGATATCTAGCCTTGGCATGTCTTCATAAGGCTGCAGCCTGAGGGGAGGGATTTATTCCTCCACATGGAAACTTCATGGGTCAGGAATGGTGTCGATGGGAGGTGGGGATGAGACTGGAGTGTTGGGCAATGTAAAATCAAGCCAATTTTGTCTAGAGCTGGTGATATGAGTCGAGGGATCCGTCTGATTGCGTGAGAAACAAAATTGTAGTACTATATTGGACCTCTTTTTGGTTTGTCGCGTTCTCTGGGCATAATGGCAGAAAAATTGGCTAGAGGTTTTGCGTGGATGAAATGAAAAATGAGGAGGGAGGCTAGTTGAGTGATGAATAACGCTGAGAGATCCGAGATGAAAAAGTGTCCACGACTTAAAGTCTGGGAGAGTTAGGACGATGGATTGTTAATGGAATGAATGGGAGAAGGAGAAATATGAATAATGGAAGAGTGCTCGAGGGCGCATACCTTCATAAAGGCTGAAGAAATGACTGCAAGGACCACCATGAACACCGAGGTGACTCCTACTCGATACTTTGTACCCGCTCGTTTACTTCGGCACTGGATCGCGAGGGGAGGCATTGAATTCCCAATGGTATTGTAGAGCACTACCATTATTTCCAAGTATGATCCCATCAATCACGAGGAATGGTTGTATGGGTGGTGGTTGGGGGTATTAAATTCCCTCCCCACATGCGTGTCGCCTTTATCCTCCTGGCCAATTGTCACCCCATCCGGGGAAAATTTAAAACTATGTTACAATTATTGGTGGTGGATTAAATTTTTGGTTGAAACTCTTATGTATACAATTGTGCTAAGGACCTTCATTGGTCACCCTAAGGGAGACCCTTGTCGCGACCTTTGTGATAGTGTTAAAAGTACTTGAGACTTAACCTAACCCTCTGGTCATGCAAAACATAAGTGACAAACTATTAATAATACTTATTATTATGCTTGTTGGTTAGTGATAATCATGCTTGGGGATAATAAAGAAGGGGTGGTTGACAGTTAATGAATTTTGGGATGAATGTACCCTATGCTCATAAATAACATATGTCCCTTTTTCTCTCATGGTAGTCTCTCTATGTGCCAAGTGTGGTTTTATTGGAGTAAGAGTTGGGAGGGTAATTCCCGACCATTCCATGCAGTTTTTTCATTTCCAATTCATTGTTAGGAAGCTTCCAGAGGAAGGCAAGGTTACCTGTTAGTTCACTAGGGTTTTTTTTTTCTCTATTCTTAGTTTTCCTTTACCATAATCATGGGATGTCCATGTCTCTTATGCCACCTTTTGATGTTTATATCCCTTTGTTGTGGCTTTCTCTGTCGTTGAAAGTCTAGTTATATTCTTGATTGGAGTTCTGGTCTTTACCTGGCTTAATAGTCCCATTATGAACTATGTCGAGAGTGGTGGCTTGTCGATACACCTATTTTCTTGCACACGTTTTCTTTCTTATGGATAAAATTTAGTTGTTTCTACTACCATAACCCTATTCTGAGTTTTAGATGTGGAGAGAACCAGAGAGTATTCTAGTGTTCAACTTGGTCTTAATTTGTTTACTGTTTCTCGTTCCTATGTTATGATATAATTTATTTGGATGATTGGATAATGATGGGCCCCTTGTTTTTTTTCGAGGGTAACCATTAGAGAGGAGAGAGGTGTTGTTGGTCGCTTGAGGAATTCTATAGGAAATCTAACTCGAACCCGAGTTATTTCTAGTAAGAGTTTCATACCCTATCGTTTTGTCATTTACCTATGTAAGTTTGAGTTTTCTTTTATAACTTGTTTGTGGGTTAATGCGGGTATTTTTCAAATAGATATGGCAAGGTTTCTACACCAAATATTATTCAAAAGTCATGTAAGTATTTCTTTCTTTCGAAAACCTTTTTCCTTTCGTGATGAGATGTTTTTCACAGGTATTATACTAACTTCAGTTATTGCATCCTTTGTTGACAGGTAATTGCTTGACTCCTGGACTAGGTCACTCACCTTTAAAAAGGTACTTTGGTTTCCATCATAGACCCTTGTTATGGATGAATATTTGATACCCTCATTCAAATTCAAAGTTAATTAGATGGTTAAATCAATTAAAACCATTTTGGCTTATAGCTAGTTTGCTCTGTAATCGGGTAGTTTGTGTATGCAAGAGGGTTCTGTAATTTTTTTAATGGAGTTATAATTTAGCACAGAGTAATCTGTATATATATTAAAGGTATTTTCCTCCTATCGCTTATAGATTCGGGTTGACACCGTTTGTGTTATTGATAACTTATTTATACAGGAAATTGTCTAAGATTTACAAAGTTGACTAATTCAGTTCTATTGTTAAACTTATCATTTTTCTTTTTAATGAAACAAATAACTTTAGAATTTCATTATATTATGACCATATCATAGACATTGTCGTTTGGTCTTGAATTTGTGGTTTATATGTATGCATTATTCTATATGTATATTTATTCTAGAGATTCCTTATGGCCATGTCTGTAAATTTTGCCTACTTGTTGCATGTACTCAATTTCCTATCTATGTGTATATTTCAAAGTTCTCTATGATAATAGATTTATCACTCTTGATACTAGCCTATTCATTGCATATAATATAATTTTCCTCTCTGTTTCTTTATTGCAAAAGACCTATTGGTTTTTTATCTAGTATATTCGTCATATGTATGTTTTTCTCTCTGTTCTTTGAGTATGTTTAAACACTACTACATATTGAAAATTTTGTGACGACCACTTGCGACGAAAGTACTCTTTCGTCGCAACATGCAAGAGAAAAAGTTCAGGTTTTTTAAATCCACCCCGTATTCATCGCAATATCGACGCATGTAGTTTGACCAAATTATTATGGTCAATGCTCATCGCAAGAGAGATGACTATACTTTGTCCGTCGCAAGAGCGACGTATGACTGAACCTTAAAATTGACTGTTAAAAATGACCTTAAATAAATAGGTAAATAAATAAATATTTTTAGGTCACATTCGTCGCAATTGCGACGATAGTGACCTAAAATTGCACTATAAATATTTGACGATTCAAAGATGTTGCGACAATCTTGCTATAACAACGACGGTTCCAAAAGGGTATTTTTGTGCGAAAGAATGTCGCAGAATGTTATTAGAGATGGGGAAAAAAGTAAAGCGGGTGAAAAGGGTGATGGTAGATGTTATTTCCCTTGTAAAAAATGTTGCCTCAGACATCCCGTAAGAATTTTAATAGCAACAACTACAAAAAATTGTAGGAAATATGGTCACATTGATGGCGGATCAAATGAATATCGTCCCGTGGTAATTATCTATATATTCATTATCTTTTTTTATTTTGTCGATTTTATATAAAATTATATATATATATATATTGTTTGAATGTTTGTTATAGTATACACTAATTTTGCATGATTGTTTGTAATTATAAAGTTAGAGTTTCCCTCTAACTTCCCGCAGAATATTGCACCAAGTATTAGTAGAAATGATGTTGTACAAGCTGAGGAACATCATCATGACCAAGAAAATGAGGATCTCATGGAAGAAGATGATGGGACAAATCAAATGATCCAAGATTTGTTTTCACAGTCGGATGAGGATGGGGAAAATGATGGTATTTATGATGAACCTCTATTAGAAAAGACAAATAAACGACTTTATGAAGGATCAAGAGAAAATATTCTCTCCGCTACATTGTTGCTAGTGAACGTAAGGGTTATAAATAATTTGTCGAACACTTGCATGACACAGATACTAAGGTATGTAATATGTTTCATCTCATACTATACATAAATGTTGATTTCTTTTATTTCTTTTTAGTGTTAATTAATGTGTAAAATAAGAATGCAATTTTTACGATTAATATTCTTACATTAACTAGTTGTTTGCTATGTTGTAGATTGTTAGGTGAATTTTTGTTACCATCGTCAAATAATTTACCTCTCACATATCGAGGTTTCCATGCCATTATGAAATACATTGGAATGGATTATCAAACTATAGATGCATGTCCTAATGACCATATTATATATTATGGACAACATGCTTCGAAAACCGAATGTATGCAATGTCTTATCAGTAGATGTTTGTTACACATTATTTTCATCATCCCTATGACCTTTAATGATGTAAACCTATATGTTTCCTTCAAAGGGGTCAGTAGCTTGAGTTTCTGAAGAAATAAGGGAGAATAACTTTTCCTGAGAAAAGAAGTTGCATTTCCCTTTGTGAAAACCCTATTAAAGAGGATTTTCACATGTTGCATTATAGCTAGGGTGCGAAAATGCCTAATTTTCACAGGATGCACCTTAGCTAGGTTGCGAAGTGTTTGCAGATTGCTATATAGGCAGGGTGCAAAAATGCTCATACGTGGGAAAAACGAGCATCTTCTCGATGCTTCTAGAAGGAGAAACTTCCATGGTGAGGTGGCATCTAAATGGTTTGGGTCTTACTCACTTTCATGATTTAGTGGGATCATCCTAACCTCCTCACCTTATCCTATTCAACTTATGAAAGGAGAGGAGCTCTCATGGAGAGGGTTAACTTTGGAGCTTTTGATTTTGGAGCTTGGATTGGATTGATCTTTGCAGATTGTTAGCTTGGCTAGATGAGCCATTTTGTCCAGATAGATTGTGAATATTATCAGATCTATGCTCTCAGAATTCTTGGAGTGGAAGTGTGTGG